>NC_061161.1:701034-738534 GCF_022113875.1 Hydra vulgaris
TTATAATATCACATCCCCCCTATGTTTAACTTTAAAATATTAAATCCCCTAAGCAATTTACAAAATATTTTAAACGATTAGTATTTGGTACCTAGAATATCACATGCATCACTTGTAAGTTCTGTATGTACCACAAAAAGAAACCTAAATTTTTACTTAAAATATTACATCCCCTCTATGTTTACCTTTAAAATATTACATTAACTTAGTAATTCATACAATATTTAAAAAGAAGATTATTTGGTATTTAAAATATCAAATCCCCTCTATCTTTACCTTTAAAATATTACATCACCCTAAGTAACTCAAACAATATTTCAAACGACTAGTATTCTGTATCTAGAATATCACATCCCCTCGGTTCATTTGCTGTATATGTCACAAAAAGAAACTGAAATTCAAGCTTAAAATATCACATCCCCCTTAACGTATACTTCTAAAAGATTACATCCCCCTAAGTAATTCATACAATATTTCAAACGGTTGGTATTTGGTACCAAGAATATCACATTCATCACTTGTAAATTCTGTATGTACCACAAAAAGAAACTTAAATTTTTACTTAAAATATCACTTCCCCTCTATGTTTACCTTTAAAATATTACATCCCTTAAGTAATTCATACAATATTTCAAACGACTAGTATTTGGTATTAAGAATATCACATCCCTTCGGTTTATTCACTGTATATGTCACACAAAAAAAATGAAATTCTTACTTAAAATATCACATCCCCCCTGACAGGGGGGATGTGATATTTTAAATAAGAATTTCATTTTTTTTTTGATACATAGTAAGAATTTCATTTTTTTTTGATACATATTTTTGATACATATTCAGAAGTAGATACAGGAGCCCTGTATCTACTTCTGAAATATTACATCCCCCTAAGTAATTTATAAAGTATTTTAAACGAATAGTATTTGATATCTAGAATATAACATTCAAAACTTGTTATTTCTGTATATGCCACAAAAAGAAACTGAAATTCTTACTTAAAATATCAAATCCCCCTATGCAGGCTTCTAAAATAATGCAAACGATTGTTACTTTTATTACCTAAAGTGTTATATCCCTCATGTGTAATCTTTTTTTTACTATTGTCACGCAATACATTACGATCAAAATTTTGTAAATATGAAAATATTATAAAATTTAAAATATATTACCATTTTATGCTAACTTTATTTATAGTATGTTAGTAGAAAAACGTTTTTATGAATCTCGTTGCGTTTTTATTATATTGTTTATAATTGAATGTTTCGGACGTACTTGATACACTTCTAAGTGCAATGACTCGAAAGCGCAATCTCGTTTTCGTTTTTTCTATGGGGGATGTGATATTTTAGGCGGATGTAATATTTTATTACACACTCCCTTATGGCAGCAAGATGAAAAAATAAAAACTTGGTTGAATTTTGAGAAATCAAAAGTTTTAATCCACAAGATTTTGTAAAAACGTAAGATTCTTTTACTTTATTGTTTTAAATTTTTCACGCATCTTTTGTAAATAAAGAAATAATCTTAATTTTTTTTTTTTTTTTAAGTATTATTTATTTTAAATTAAATTAAAAACGTTCCGTTGTTTAGAATGTCTGCAATCAACCATGTTAATTCAACTCCAATATGAAACAAAGTTATGTAGTCAACTTTTAGTAAATGGTGATACTTCATTGTTTTATCAAAGCTGCTGTATCAAATTTTTTCCGGTAGATAGACAAATGCATTAATTAAAAACCAAAGCTTTTTTGTCTCATTTCCCAGACTTCACATGAAAAAAAATCAAACAAAAAATCATCCATCCTTTTCCGCATACACACTGGTACACTTTATAGTATTCCCCTCTCCTTATTTGCATACGCAATATGTATGGATAACCCCATGCAAACCAATTTCCAACACTGAACAAAGTTCTCAATTACTTGATGCCGAGTGCACATAATCGTACTTGATGAAAAAAGAAAAAGTTAATAGAGCAAGATAACGATTGACTGACAACTTATAAGATAACAAATAATATAATTTAAATATGAAACAATTGATAATTATTATGAAATTTTTAGTACTAAATTATTAGTAATTAACTTTAAAGTTGTCATTAAATAATATATCAGTTATATCAATATAAATTTTCAGATATAACTAATGGTTGTCATATTTAAAATTGTGATCAAATGGGTTTCTGTGATGATTAAGGCAAAACAACTGTAGTAAATCAAAAAAGCTACAAATAGTGTTTTGAAACTCACTAGTTACAGCAAAAAAATCCATTACACAGTTAACAGTTGATGCAAAGCTAATGAATACTTTACACCAACATTCGTAAAAGTATTAACAGTGCCATGTTGCGCATGGATGGTGTCCTTGTTTGTACTTTTGATGTGCATTGCCAAAACCACAACATACCTTTTGCTACAGCTTAAGGTATATTAATAGTAACAAGGACAATCGTGTCAACAATCGTGTCAACAATCGTATCAACAATCGTGTCAACAATCGTGTCAACAATTGTGTCAACAATTAAATAATGTACTAAGTACTATCTAGGCTTTGAGTCAAGTTCTTTAACAAATTTGAAAATGAATAAAGTAACAAAAAATATACAATATAAAAAACCATTGCCATCACCAAGTTCCTTAAACCTATCATTCACTAACATTCGTGGTCTTTGAAGAAATTTTTTTTTGTTGAGTTATATCTCTTGCAAAGTTCACCAGACCTACTTGCACTTTGTGAGACTAATTTGAGTTCAGCTGTCTCATCTTGTGATTTTCGTGTTGATGGTTATCTTCCTTTAATTCATAAATACTCCAATAATCATATGCTTGGCCTGGGCATTTGCATTCAAAATCTCAAGACTGAACTCTTCTTGGTGTTAGTTCTGATCATATTGACCAAGCCCTATCTCTTTATCTCTTTATCTTTATCAGCCAATATTGTTGTTATCAGTGGCTTTAATGTTCATCATACTGAATGGCTTGGCTCTAGTGTCAGTGACTCTGCAGGCATTAAAACCTACAAATTTTGCCTTTCTCAATCCCTAACTCAAACAGTCAAATTACCTACTGTTTCTGATCCTAGTCAGTATTCAGTTTCTACACATTCCCCTTTAGGTGCCTCTGATCACAGTTTAATCTCTCTTAAACTATTATCTCATTTTTCTATTCATTAGAATCCCCTTATCATTGCACATCTCACAACTACCTTAAAGTTGACTGGGATTCTTTCCGAAATTTATTTGTAATGGCACTTAGAAAGAAATCTTTTGTTTTCTTGTTGACAAATTTGAAAGCATTTGAGCTTGAAAAGGATCTCATTTTTGCTACACCATGGGTCTCGCAAAGGCTGGTGATTTTTAATTCAGATAAAACTCAATTTTTTTTAGCCAATTGTTATTGCAATAATTTAGACTTTCCTATATTTATGAATGGTAATATACTTGATGAATCATCTACCCTTCATTTTCTAGAATTAACTCTTACATCCGATCTTTCTTGAAAACCATATATCAAATCCGTCGCAAAATTAGCATCTGCTAAAGTTGCATCACTTTATCGAGCTTGACACTTTCTTTCACCGGATTCTATTCTCTATCTCTACGAATCTTAAATCCGGCCTTGTATGGAATACTGTTGCCATATCTGGGGCGGATCTTCTAATGATGTCCTTTCTTTTTTAGACAAGGTGCAAAAATGCATTGTAAACATAGTTGGACCTGCTCTTGCAGTCAATGTTCAACCAATATCACATCATTGTAATGTCACTTCTCTTTCTCTTTTCTACAAATACTATAATGGGCACTGCTCTAAAGAGGTAGAGAACATCAGTTCTTTGGAATTCCTCGATTATCAACTCTTTGGAACTCGCTTCCTTCATCTTGCTTTCCTGATTTATATAATTTGAAATCTTTTATGTCATCTGTCAATCGTTTTCTTGCTCTAAAATCTTTATCTTCTATCTTCCATTTACTTCCAACTCTAATTAGTTGTTGCATGCAGCCTAGTTGGAAGCCAAGATGTTTTAAAAAAAAAAAAAGTTCTAAAAAACTGATATCTGAACTATCTTATCTGAATTCACTGTAAACCTCATGCTGAAGCAGAAGAAAAATGCTTTTCATTCTCAAATGCCCTTTTATATATATATATATATATATATATATATATATATATATATATATATATATATATATATATATATATATATATATATATATATATATATATATATATATATATATATATATATATATATATATATATATATATATATATATATATATATATACACATATATATAATTTTTTTTTTGCTGTTAATCTAACCACTTAAAATCATTTAATATTGCCAGGTATAAAAATGACACTGAGTTATCAAATGAGTTTTGGAAATTAAAGGAAGCTAATTTAAATCCTTTAGTTAAATGGAAAATAATCAAACAGTCCAATGCTTATAACCCTACAAAAAAATCTTGTAGTTTATGCTTAAATGAGAAATATGAAATTCTATTCTCTAGAAATCCAAACTTATTAAATAAAAGAAGTGAAATAATATCTAAGTGCAGGCAAAGAAACAATTTTTTTCTGGCTAATTTTGATACCGGTGATTAATCCAGTTTCTACATTACTTTTTGTTTTGTTTTGACGTCAGAACCCATCCTATTGTTGTTTTTGTATTTTGTATTTTTAACAGTTTTTCTTGATTAAAAAATATATGTGGCTGATGATTGCCGAAATTGCATGAAACTTTAAGTTTCATCATAAATTTGTATTTTTTTATTTAGTTAAACTTTTATATATAATTGATGATCTATTTTGTAAATAATTAATTTACATTATATTGATCACTCTCAAAAAAACCCAAAAACGACCCCCCGTCCCTCCCTCAAAAAAAAATTAATTGAGGGGGGTGTAAATTTTGTATGGTCATAGCTTTTGCTAGAATATTTTATTTTGCTACAATAAAATGCTTCATAAATTAGCAAAAGAGCACAAAACATTCTGCCCCCTTCCTCCCCATTCTCCCCTCCCCTAAATTAAGGGGTACGAGTAGCCTATCCTCGGCACTGAGGATAGGCTTACTCTTTTAGGCTTTGTTTGATCTCGCGTACTCAGCGTAGTTAAGGAGAGATCCGAAGAAAATTAAAGCGTTTAATCCCTTTCGGTTACTTAAAATGCCGTTTTATTTTGTATGCATTTTGATTGGTTTGTTTTTTTAAAAAAACCACGAAAATCGTTGATTTATTTTGTTTACAAATATTCTGTGATTTTATTACCTACGAGTTTCAAGTATCAGCTTAATACTATGGGGCAGACTTATATAAATACTGAAACATTTTAGTTTAGTAATTTATTCAAACGATTAAAAAGAAATCATAATAGTAAATTGCTAATAGTAAAAACTAATGTGAAACTTCGTTTTTAACGTTTTTA
This sequence comes from Hydra vulgaris, assembly GCF_022113875.1. NCBI lineage: Eukaryota > Metazoa > Cnidaria > Hydrozoa > Anthoathecata > Hydridae > Hydra > Hydra vulgaris. The sequence continues at coordinate 706,463 of NC_061161.1, forward strand.
CTGTTTGCGAAAAGATAAAATAAGAGGTTTTTTTGTCGTTTATTGATTATTTTAATGCTGTAAATAAAAAGTCATTTTACTTCCGAATAGAAGAAACAATTTTGGAATGTAAATACATAACACATTTGTTTCAGCTGTTTTTATGATTTGGCAGTTTAAGTGGAAAATTATCAACTTTATTTGGTTTGTAAAACAGGATGAATTTAGCTTTATCTACATTTAGTGAAAGGCGGTTACTTATAAACCATTCACTCACTTTAGATATTTCTTTATTAAAAAATTTAAAAAGAATTTTTATATCTTTGTGTGAATAAAACAGACTAGAATTGTCAGCAAACAATGTAAGATATAGTTTTTTAGATGCTAAAAGTAAATTATTTATATTCACTGAAAACAATAATGGTCCTTGATAGATCCTTGAGGAACCCCGCAACTTATAAGTTTTTTTTGGTTTCATTTATTTCATAGGTTATGCATTGTTTTTTGTTAGTCAAGTAGTCTTTAAACCAAAGTAAGTTTACGTTGTTTACTCCATAAAGTTACGTTGTTTACTCCATGATTGACAGTGTCAAGTGCTTTGGATAAATCAATGAAAACTCCTATGGTAAAATAATCTTTATTCAAAGCATCCAATATGTGGGTTGTTTTTTTTAAACATTTTTGCTTATAACAAAGCTGCAAGCAACCACTAATTAGTGTTGGAGGAAACTCTAAGAGAAAAGAGGAAGATTGTAGAGCAAGATAACGATTGACAGACGACTTAAAAGATTGCAAATTATATGAATCAAGAAAGCAAGATGAAGGAAGCGAATTCCAAAGAACTGATGTTCGAGGAAAAAAACTAGACGAATAAGAGTTTTTGGAGCACTTAGGAACAGTAACAGAAAAAAGGATGAGACTTAATTGAATGACGAGTAACATGAGAATGAATTTTAGTAGATGGCACAAGAGACGCTAGCTCTTTTGAGCAGTGCCCATTATAGTATTTGTAGAAAAGAGAAAGAGAAGCAACATTACGACGATGTGACAGAGGTTGAAGGTTGGCCGCAAGAGCAGGTCCAACTATGTTTACAATGCGTTTTTGCACCTTGTCTAAAAGAGAAAGGGCATCATTAGAAGATCCGCCCCAGATATGGCAACAGTATTCCTTTGCCAAATTCTAAGAAAACAATTCAGCATTGTCTTTAAGTGAGGTGACAAAGTCTGAATCATACAAAAGAGGTGGCTCTTTCTCCAAGAGTTCAATTATGGAATTCCAATTAATGGTTAACCTTTTTTTAAGAACCTGGATGTCTTTTTAACTTGTTAAAGGCAAGTTTCCACTCATCCGTTTTTCTACGGGAACGGGATAGGAAAGGAAAAAATAATCACGTGAGCATGCGTAATAAAGGTTTTTATTTGCCGGAAAGAAAACTGCGCATGCTCACGTGATTATTTTTCCGTTCCCTTTCTCTTTCCCGTTGAAAAACGGATGAGTGGAAACTCACCTTTAGAACAGTTTGAACTGTGCATTGAATATTTTCTAATACTTTATGCAACTTTTTTGCAGTGTTAAATAATTTTTTACTCTCTGAAAACCGTTTTTAAATGGAACAGTGGTATTATCAGCTTTAAAAGAGTCAATAAAATTGTCAAACTCAAGTGAAGTCTTAGCTGATTTAAAAGTATCCATTTTAACAACCAAATCTTGAATGTATTGTTCCTTTAAATAATTCTGAAAAATCACAGAAATATAAAAAACTGATATTAAAATAATGAAGCTTTAGAACTAATTAAAAATATTATAGTAATAATTATATGCCATAAAATAAAGTATAATAATAGTATATAACAAATATATGAAGAGATGAATTCAGATATCATAATATGATTCATATGGTTATTATAAAATGTATTCAGATATTATAATATGATTCCTATAATCTGAATACATCCCTGTGTATATATTATGTATATAACAGACATACATGCATACATATATGTTTATTATAAATTAAAAAAACGCATAAATATTAATGCGTTTTTTAATAATAAAAATATATTAATAATAATTTAATTTAAATTATTATTAATATTATTAATTTATTATTGCTCTGTTCTTTTAAGAACATTGAGCACTCTATTTTGTAGAATACATTTAAAACTTTTCGTATATATACCTACATATATATATATATATATATATATATATATATATATATATATATATATATATATATATATATATATATATATATATATATATATATATATATATATATATATATATATATATATATATATATATATATAATATATATATATATAATATATATATATATATATATATATATATAATATATATAATATATAATATATATATATATACATATATAATATATATATATATATATATATATATATATATATATATACATATATATATATATATATATATATATATATATATATATATATATATATATATATTATATATATATATACATATATATATAAAAATATATATATATATATAATATATATATATATATATATATATATATATATATATATATATATATATATATATATATATATATATATATATATATATATATATATATATATATATATTATATATATAATATATATAATATATAATATATATATATACATATATAATATATATACATATATATATATTATATATATATATATATATATATATATATATATATATATATATATATATATATATATATGTATATATATATATATATATATATATATATATATATATATATATATTTTATATATATATATATATATATATATATATATATATATATATATATATATATATATATATATATATATATATGTAAATATATTAGATTATTTAGACTATGACATATTATATTGTATATAGATTACATATTATATTATTAATTACTATGAATAAATATTTATACTACGTATACGCAATAGCAATGATAAAAAATAGATAAAATATTGCAATATGCTAGTAAAAAGTTACTTTTAATATTATTAAAATATGATTTAATATTAGATTTGATTAAATTGAAGTTTGGCACAAAGTTTAAACTTAATTGAAAAAAGTCATAGCCGGTATCAACGTTTTTGTTTTTGAAAACAAAACAAAATTTTTTTTCAATGCAACGATTTCTTCGTGAACAGACGTGTTTTTACAGCAAAAGAATTTTCTTTAAAAAATAAAAATAATAATAATAAAAGTATATTAATTTTAGTTTTTAGTATTTAATTATCTTTATAACCGGAATTATTCTTCAAGTTTATCAAACTATCTTCAAAAATTTTGCAACACAAAATTAAAAATGGCGAAATTTACTGTTTCACAAATCAAGGAGCTGTTAGAGTTGCATGAAAGTACACTGTTGAAAATATTTAATGATAAGTTTGAAAAAATAGAAAACAAGCTCATTAGTATGCAAGTAGAAAATACAACTTTAAAAAATGAAATCAGCGAATTAAAGAAGTCTGCTGAGTTCATAAATGAAAAATACGAAAAAATTTTAAACGAAGTGAATGATTCTAAAAAGAAAGCATCAACATCGAATTTAAACAAAACTAGCATAGAACTTGAACACAGCGATAATATAATTAAAGACAAACTAGCAGAATTGGAGGACCGCAGTCGGCGAAACAACTTAAGATTCAATAAGATCCAAGAAAGTGAAAATGAAACTTGGGAAGAAAGTGAAAAAAAATACACGAACTATTAAATTCAAGACTTGGTATTAATAACAATATAATAATTGAAAGAGCACATAGAACTGGAAAACTTGATTATGGTGGAAAAATGAAAAACAGAACTATAGTTGTCAAATTTTTAAACTATAAAGATAAACAAACGATAATGGAAAATTACTCGAAGTTAAAACTCTGGACAGAACGCCTATACTTTATTGAAGATTACTGCGAAAGAACAACGGAATTAAGAAAGAAATTGTTTATTGAAGCGAAAGAACTTAGAACAAAAGGTAAATATGCAAAAGTGGCTTATAATAAACTTGTTACGTGCGATGCTTAAAAATAGGAATTCCTTTGTTTTCGCTAGGCACAAAAAGTATACTAAACTATTAAAATGGATTCAGTTTTACTAGATAATTTTAAATTAACCTTTAATTTTCTTCAAACAAATAAATATCTTATTGATGAGAGATCTAATCCAGATCTAAATTATTTTAGCGAAGCAGGTGCTTTACAAAATAATTGTTGTTATTTTTACGCACATGAAATAAAGGACTTCCTAGAGCGTGACCATTTGAATGCCTTGCATATAAATATAAAAAGCTTAAAAAAAAATTTTGAAAGCTTTTGCTTATATATGAAAGATACTCTAAACGTTTTTAATATAATTTGTGTAACCGAAACGTGGTGCGATTCTGACGAAGTGAATTATGACTGTAATACCCATTTACCTGGTTTTAAAATAATATCATTAGCGCGTAAAGCAAATAAATGAGGCGGCGGTGTGCTTATTTACATAATGGAAAGTTTTCAATTTTTTACAAGGCTCGACCTGAGTATTTCTGATGACGATAAAGAGAATTTAACAATGGAAATTTTAACCCAAAAAAATAAAAACATACTTTTAAGTTGTTGTTATCGCCCACCTTCTGGAAAAATTGAGTGCTTCAACACATATTTAAATACTAATATTATGAAAAAAGCTGACAATAATAATAATTTAATCTATATAATTGGTGATTATAATTTATATTTTTTTGATTATCGCGTCAAGCAAAGCACACAAAAGTTTTATAACGAATTATTCAAAAATGGAGCGTTTCCTTTAATAGATAGACCAACTAGAATTACCGAAAAAACGGCTTCAATAATCGATAATATTGTAACTAACGATGTTTTTAATGAATCTTTAAAAAAGGGTATTATTAAAAGTGACATTTCCGATCATTTCCCCATTTTTTTCTCTATAAATATAAAACCAAAAGTACTACCTAATGAAAGAACAACCTTTTTAAAACGTTTTTATAACGAAGCTAATTTATTATCGTTTTATGAACAACTGTCATTGCTTCATTGGAAAGATATAAACACTTCATCTGACGTAAACTTTGCTTACAACCAATTTTTTAAATCTTTCTATGAGGTATATGATGTAAATTTTCCGAAATGCGAAATAAACTTAAAAACCAAAAGTGTAAAATCACCATGGATTACAAACACCCTAAGAAAATCATCAAAAGTCAAACAAAAGTTGTACATTAAATACCTTAAAGAAAAAACGATAGAAAGTAAAACCATCTACAAAAAATATGCGAGAGAATTTGAAAAAATTAGAAAGAATCTTAAAAAAAAATACTATTCCGATTTACTTATGCGATACGAATGTGATTCAAAACGCACATGGCAAATTTTAAGAGAAATTACCGGTAAAACAAAAATTAAATCATGCGCTCTAAAAAATGGCATTAAAATCTCTTATGATCCACGCGAAATAGCAATCGAACAAAACAAACTTTTTGTCACGATCGGACCTAATTTAGCAAGAAATATACCAAATATAAAGAAAACAAGTGATATCTCATCTATTGCATTAGCTAATCTTGATTTTTTGGAATTATCGTTTGAAGAATTTGAAACAGCTTTTAGTGCGCTAAAACCAAATAAAGCAAGTGGCTTCGATGATATAAATAGCAATGTAATAAAAAATTCATACAAGATTATAAAAGACGTGCTTTTTAAAATTTTTTCACTTTCAATCAGACAAGGAATTTTTCCTGATCAATTTAAAATTGCAAAAATCACACCGATATTCAAAGGAGGAGACTTAACAAATATCAATAACTATCGCCCTATCTCTGTTCTTCCAGTCTTTTCTAAAGTCTTAGAATGAATTATTTATAACAAAATTTACACTCATTTAACTAACAACAATTTATTATTTAACCACCAGTATGGATTCAAAAAAAACAACTCTACAGAGCACGCGATTCTCCAGCTAACACGTAGTATCACAGAATCTTTCGAGAAATCCGAATATACTTTAGGCATCTTCATTGACCTATCGAAAGCCTTTGATACAATAGATCAAAAAATTCTTTTTAAAAAACTCAAAAATTACGGAATAACTGGAAATGTTTTAAAGTGGATAAAAAGTTATTTAAGTAATCGCAAACAATTTGTAACCATTGACGCTTCTTCTCCAATAAGTTTGTTAGAAATTACTTGTGGTGTTCCTCAAGGATCTATTCTCGGACCACTTCTTTTTCTTATATATATCAACAATCTCTATAAAGTATCCAGATTAAAAACAATCATGTTTGCAGACGATACAAACTTATTCTTATCTCATACTAACATCACTACTCTGTTTCAACTTATGAATGTAGAATTAAACAAGATTTCTTACTGGTTTAAATTAAATAAATTATCGCTTACTATTCAATAAACAAACTGGACTCTCTTTCACCCGCAGTCTAAGAAAAAACTACTACCTTATAAAATGCCATCCCTTTTTATTGATAACATCGAAATAATTAGAGTAAACGTTACAAAATTCTTAGGTGTTTATATTGATGATAATCTTTCGTGGAAAAATCATATTGAAAATTTATATAACAAAACTTCAAAAAGTTTGGGAATTTTATATAAAGCAAGAAACTTTTTAAATAAAAAAATTTTAACTCAATTATATTTCTCTTTTATTCATAGCCATATAAATTATGCAAACATTGCATGGGCTTGCACCAATAAAAGCAAACTTGAACCTCTTTATCGTCATCAGAAGAATGCAGCACGTTTGATACATTTTAGTGAACATCTTACTCATGCAAAGCCTCTATTAAAAAAAATGAACGCCTTAAATGTATATCAACTCAATGTTTATAATACTCTTTGTTTTATGTTCAAATGTAAAACTAATTCTTCACCAGTTTCTTTCCATGATTTGTATATGTTAAAAGATAAAAATAAATACTTTTTACGCAATAACAATTTTATTAAGCAGCCATTTTTTCAAACTAACTTGAGCAAATTCTGCATTACTTCTCGCGGACCATTCTTATGGAACAAAATTGTCTTAAAAAACTTTTCTCAAGATTTTATCCAACAATGTAACTACAACTCTTTTAAACGAAAGTTAAAAGAATTAATTTTTACAATTGACGATCTATCAATTTACTTTTAATAATTTTAAATAGTTTTCCCATTTTACCTCCACTTATCAAAGAACTATTATTATTTTATAATTTATATATTTACCAAGAATATGTATCAATATATACGACAATTTATATGTTTATTAACTTATATAGTATTTATATAACTGATCATTATATTTATAACGGGTTTTCTGAATATTTTTAATTTGTTTGCATCACGTTCATTTTAGCGGTTCTCGACGACAAGACCTTACGGTCTTCTACGAGTCCCCGCGTTCTTTTATTTCTTGTTTACGATTTTTCTTTTTTGTTATTTTCTTGTAACTTCTATATTTTATTTTTTAATTTGTATATTTATAACGGAATGTTGTTTAAAATGTAATAAAGAACAAAAAAAAAAAAAAAAAAAAAAAAAAAATGAATTTCAAAAAATAGTCGTCTCACAATTACCTGGCATATTTACGAAAAACCAAAGAAATTGTGAACCATATTGTTACGGTTCATAACTAATACATCCTAATATTTGTACCTTTTGATACTTTAGAAAAACCTGATCTAATTAAGATAATATAACATTTTAAACTTACCTTATAAAAAACGCTAATTTCTTATGAAGAAGTTAACTTCTCAATCAACAAATTTCGAGAAAAAGTAAATGAACAGCGTGAATCAGTATATTTTTATGCAGAGAATGATTGTTCTAGAAAAGTCTTTTTTCACAAAGTTTGTTTGTAGAAAGGAATCATCGACAAGCATTAAAAAAAACCACGTTACAACTTGCAAAAAAAAAACGTTCCAAAATCAATTTAAAAAAAAAACAAGAAGTCCCAATCGAAGTACCAAATTATTACTTAGCTTTAAATCTTCGTAGTTAAATTTTGTATAAAAGTTATCCTCCACTTTAAAATTAAAATTAAAAAAATAAATTACTATTAAAACTCTCCGGTCGGATAATTTGATAACTTGGATCTCCGGTCGGATAACTCGACAACTCGATAAATCAGTAACTCGAACTTCGTTAAGTCATAGTCATAAGAATATTTCTTATGACTATGGTTAAGTCGAACCATTTTGTTAAGAAGTCATTTTATATAAAACATGAAATAATTTAAGGAAGACATTGTATTGCATTTTTGTGCTAAACTTTTTTGAATATTATCTTTTAAATGTACTGCGTGAGTACTTGCTTTTAAACTCAAAGTTTGTAACATGGCGACAATTGCAACTAAGGGAAAGTTGAATACAAAAACTGTTAAAGTCAAGTACAACGCGCTGAAGGAAGTAATAGATTGCATCTCAAAGTCAAAGGTTGCTTTAAAGTATAATATACTAAAGAACACCTTATCTACTTGGTTGAGAAACAAGGAAAAGATTTTTGATGCTGTGGAGAAAGGAAACAACCCAAAACGCCAGCATATGAGGAAAGGGTCATTTGCAAATTTGGATCAAGCCATTTTCAAATGGCTTCTGATTGTTCGTAACAGAGATGTCACTGTCTCTGCTTTAATTCTAAAAACTAAAGCCATGGAATTTGCTGAAAAAATGAACTTACAAATTTTGCTAGAGATGGTTGGTTAGACTGTTGGAAAAACAATATAACATATCATTTATAACGGTTTCTGGTGGTAATGCGTGTACAAGTGAAATGGTAGTACCATGGGAGGAAACCACGTTACCAACCATTTTATCAAAATATAAGTTGAACCAGATTTATAATGCTGACGAATTTGGCTTGTTTTATCGGCTCCAACCAAATAAATCATTACATTTTAAAAATTAATTTTTTTACCACCAAACACTACCTTGAAGCTCCAGCCGATGGGCCAGGGCGTGGTTAGGTCACTTAAAGTTCATTATAGAACAGTATCTGTTCAAAAACAAATAGATGCAATAGAAAAAAAAAGCCTCTTTCGGAATTTACTATAATAGATGCCTTGCAAATGCTTGATGTTGCTTGGGGGAAGGTGAAGACCGAAACTATTTGCAGTTATTTTGCCAAAACTGGAACTTAGGAAAAAATGTATTCTGACGCCTCGATAGATGTGGATGATCCCTTTGAGGATCTTAAAGACCAGTTAGAAAATTTTGCTGTTCATACATCCGAATTCTTCCCTAAAGGAACATCAGCAAAAGATAATTTTGTCAGCATCCATGGATGATTTTGTCAGCACTGCCGAGCCGATAATGAATGATAAGGAGATTATAGTTTTAGGAAAAGAAAATTTTCAGGCTAAAAAGGATGAAGATTTTTGATCGAACTAACTTGCCCTCAATCGGTTGATGTACGTCAAGCCCTGGAGGTATTACGAAGCTACATGATATTCAGTGACAATGGGCAGTATATTCATAAATGTATAAACCAAATAAACTTAATTGGGGAAAAAGAAGTATCAGAGAAGCTAATACAAGCAGATATACATAGCTTCTTTCATTGTTTTGTTTCCACAATTTTTATTACTATAATAATGTATAGAGTAAAACAGGGTAAAATGAAGTAGCGGGTAGAACAAAATAGATATGACAATGTTTTTTCTTTCGCTTTTAATTAACTAATGAATAATTTTTTTGTAAATATTTTTTGATTGTATTGTAGAGAATAATTTTCTGAGTAAAATTGTATAAAATTTTATTTTAAATAAATAAAAATTTTGTTATAAATTTATAAGTTTTCGAATGCGTAATAAGATTTTTTTTTTATTCGTTTGAAAAGGGAACTTAAAACTCTCGGAAATTAAATTTGAAATCATTGAACTTAAAATGTTTTCTAGTACAATTTTTTACGCTGATCAAGTGCCTTTTTTCAAAATTAAATTTGCTATTTAGGAAAAAAAGTTAAGAGTTAAAAACGGAAACGAAATGTTGCGGGGTTGAATGAAATACGCTAATAAATAAATAAATACGAAGCAATCCAGTTTTGATACGAGCTCTGGACATATTTTCGCGTAACGGTAAGGAAGGATGCGTGAACTTCTTGGTTAAATGCATTTCCGCGGTGCTCTGTGACAAGACCGTTAAGTCTTCTTGGGGCACCTAAATAACAAAAAAAAAAAAAAGAAAAAGAAAAAAAAAGCAATAGCTTCTTTCTTAGGTCTCGAGTGACCAATAAATCTCTAACTATAAATTTTTGTATAAATTTCAATGAACGAATTTTTCCTTTTTTCGAGTTTACTGCTTTTATAAAAATGGTTCTAATAAATGAATGAAATTCGCTAGTCACTCTCTTGTTAGTTTGCTTACCAGCTCACTTGTCGCACATTCTACAGCCACTAGATTTTGGTGTTTGTTGCCTTGTCAAAAGAGTTTGGCGTAACTTACTTCAACAGTTTTATGCAGAGACAAAGTTTAGCAACTTATCAAAAGAATGTTTCAGTCACCTGCAAAAAAAACCTTTCAGCTCTGGTGAAGTTTTTACACGTACCCAGATAGTCATTGGGTTTCAGAATACTGGCTTGTTTCCACTCAACATCGATAAAATCGATTAGTCAAAGTTGCAAATTTCTAATACATTTGAAACGCCGTGATCTGAACCTGAGCCTTCATCATCTCAACAGAAATCTATAATAGTGCCATCACCAAATCTAGCACCAGGAATTACACTACCTCAGCCACTGTCCTCTGAATCATCACCATAGCATGAGCTCCAAAGTCATCTCAAAAGTCACCTTGTCCGCAAACAACCTTCAATATTGTAGTAATTCCGGCAATTTAAAAGGAAATTAAAAAAAAAAAGCAAAACAACTGCAATCAGCCCAATCATTTGGATCAGCTTTGCAATAAATGTTTGAAAGGTTAAAAGATGCTGAGAGCAAAGTAAAAGCAAAGCAAGCTTAAAAACAACCTAAGCTTAGCTCTAATGGAAAAGCAAATAAACCAAGCAACAAGTCTAACAAAAATATTAGCTGCAAAACAATTCAAGTGTAAAAAGTGCCAAAGAGTTTTGGGCGAAACCTCAGCAAGTCAAATTATAAAATGGTACCAGTGTGAAAATTCAAATCGCAATGTTTGGCCTTGCGATTTGAATTGTCAAACATGCATACCAAAGCGATACGTAAAAGGCGCTGAGTTTTACAAAAAGTGCCGCACAAATGAAAACTCAACTCAACCTCTAGTACCTCTAAACGGCTCAACATCGTCACAAGAATAAAAAAGTTTATTTTATTTGATTTATTTTTTTAATTGTTATTATTGATTGTTTTTTTAATTGTTATTATTGATTACTTTTTTGTTTTTATAATAAAGTGTTGTTTTAATTACACTTATATTTGCGTATTTTATTTTTCCCGAATATCATAGTAGAATGGAATAAAATTTTTTTCAATTAAATAAAGTTTCATAAAAAACATTACAAACAAATTTAGCTCACAACTTACTCTCTACAACTATAAAAAAAATAAAAAGAAAAATCCTTTTTCCGTAAAAAATTATTAACTAATGTCCTTAACTAATCCATTTGATCCCATTTTACTCAATTTAATGTTTATACTTTAGCATTAAATAAATAAAAACTCGAACTAATATCTCATTTCGACTTAAAGGGACTTCGCTTAAGTCGAGCATTCGTTAAGTTGAACCATTTTCCTTGGTCACTTGGAGGTATGAGTTATCGGAAATTAATTGTAAGTATTTTTATAAAAAAATTCCGTTTATATTTTTTATAAAAAAAGCATAAAACTTTGTAACTCTAGCGTTACTTGCGGTCATATGCGCATTCTCTAGCAGCTGTTTTATCATAATTTAAATAGGATTTAACAAGCTGGTATAAGTTTTATAATTTGGTGAGAGCATGGCGTACTTTATAACAGGCCTGTTCACCGTGCGGATAATGTCAAAAAATTGGGGGCAAACATTTTTTAAACTATATTTTTTCTTAAGTGTCAAAGCTCTTGTTATTTATTTAGTTAGTTAAAAATATAAATTTTTAATAAACATGGGTCGTAAATGCTGTGTCACAAATTGTAATGGAAATTATGATCAAAGTTCCAAAGAAAAAACTTTTCGTCTTCCTCTAATACCAGAAGAAAGAAAAAGGTGCTTGGCAGTTATACCAAGAGACAATATACCAGATAAAAAAGACACTGTAGTTTATGAAAGGCACTGGCCTGTTGGATACGTTTTAACAAAAGACTATGAGAAAGAAAGACCTCGTGATCCTCCATCTGTATTTACGTGTCTCAAGTTTAATACCTTCACCATCTGGTTGTCTCAGAACTACTTTAAGATCACATGCAGAATCTAGAAATGTTCAACCTGACGAATTGTCAGCTTTCAATTTAAAAGATGTTATAAAATCATGTTATAAAACGAACATAGAAAGCTACAACTTTAATGGATTTGATATATTATTTAACACTTAAACAGACAATCAAGTATTAATTCAATCGTTAGAGTTCTTTCATAACAGCGGTGTGCCATTATTTATTCTGAAAATAAATAATAATTTTCAGTACGAAGCATTTCACTGTGGAGTCAAATGTGTATTAAAAACACTGTCGCAAAACAGAATTACCATATTAAATAGATAGTCGCATATTGTAGAAGCAGTTCGATTTTTAAATGCTTACGAGATAAGCAGTAAAAAAAATATTATTGAGCAGCAGCTATTTTCGATGTGTGACAAACTTGTCACAGATAAAAAATATTCTGTTGAAACAATGATTAGAGCATTTGAATATTTTTCAATGTCACGTGCTATATATAATCGTCTCAGAAAAGATTTTTAACTTCCTAGCATTACAACATTAACAAGACTAACATCAAAAGTAAAATCTGTTCATGAAGATATATTTCTACAAAAAGTGTTTTTAAACTTATCTGACATTAGACATAAAAATTGTATTCTTCTATTAGACGAAGTTTATGTTAAAACTATGTTGCAGTACCATGGGGGAACAGTCTTTGGAAAAGCAGTTAACAATCCAAATGTTCTTGCTAATACTGTTTTGAGCTTTATGGTAGTTACTTTGTTTGGTGGACCCAAATTTTTATGTAAAATGTTTCCAGTACGTGAAATTGATTCTAATTTTCTTTTTGAACAAACTAGTTTTAAAAAGGGTTGGGTATCTAATGGTTGAAATGTGGTGTTTTTTAAACCGTTTTTTAAATAGTCAATAGTAATATTATTTAGAATGTTCTTGTCGTGGCCATTTTTAACAAAGATGTCTATTAGAAAATCAATTTCTTTTTGAAGGTGTTTTTGAGAGCATATTCTTTAAGCACGACATAAAAATCCTTTGAAAACGCCAATAATAATGTTAGGATTAATGTTCGAGTTAGGTTTAAGTTCAACATTTGTAAAAGCTTCTTTTATATGTATTTGAAATACATAAGTTCCAGAGCCTGTGTTTGTAATATTAATATCTAGGAAATTGAGTTTTTTGAAGTCGTTTTTAAGTTCTAGTGTGTATTTTATGGCAGGATGTTGTTCATTAAGGATGTTCAGGAACATTTGTTGTTGCTTTATTGAAGCAAAACGAGCATGGCAATCATCTACATATCTCTTGTAAGTTTTTGGTCCGGATATATGAATAATTGTTATGTTAAGGGCTTTTCTTTCTATATCTTGTAAAAACGCTTCCGTCATAACAACCATTAAAGATAAACCTATAGGACCTGAATCTGATAATATGAATACGCTAATTTAATATTAGTCGAGTTACGTCATTTTCTAGGCTTTTCTATTTTAAAGTAGTTTCTAGGCTTTTCTATACGCGTTTTTTTTTTAAATTTTATTTACTAACAACGCGTATTACGGGTTGCTTACTGCTAGTTAGGTATTATTCGGATATCGTTTTCCTATAAAAAATAGCATATACTTAATGAAAGTTTAATTAATTGATGTATGTCTGCAAGAGTATATTTAGCAATAGTATATTCGAATTTTTAAGTCATCAATATCAGCGTTCAATATATCAATAATAACCGGAATTGCTTCGTTAATGGGTATGGATGGATATAAATTGACTATATCAAATGAAACTTGAACTTTGTTAGAATCTATTATCCATTGCTTAGCTTCATTTACAAAACTATTAGAATTCATAAGTCTACTTTTATTTTTGTTTAGAGTTGGTTGAATAATTTTAACAAGATAATCAGATGCTCCATGAGGTGGTGTGTTAATTGTTGACACAACAGGGCGCATTGGATAATCTTTTTCTGGTTTGTGAGCTTTAGTCATTCCGTAAATCCTTGGTGGGTTACAATCGGATAGATACATTTTAAAGTATGTATTTGAGTCTAACAAAACCTTTCTAACAAAAAAAAAAAAAAACTTTTTTAACATCTTTTTCTCAAAACAAAACTTTTTTAACATCTCAAAGCAAAACTATTCAAGTTTTTACATGAACGCATTCAAATGTGACGATTGTAATTGTTGTTATTTGTAATTACTTAACTTTGACAAATATTAAAAGTATTCTGTTGTGCTTCCTGTGCGTCTATGCGGTTCTGCCCAAAAAGACAGTTTTTTAAAAGAATACAGTTTTATAGCTTGTTTATTAGATTATGTTGATATCAAAAACGGTTTTCACTTGATGAAAAAATGCTGATAACACATATCGTTAACACTAAAATGAAATATTGCTTTATCCTCAAAAAAAAAAGGTCTTTAAAAATATGATGTAAATATAATATTTTTATCAAAATAAACATTATTATGCACAACTTCTCAGAAACATAACAGGCACTCTTTTTGACATAAGCAAAATGAAGGAAACTGTTTTACTAATGCGTGGTATTTTTTTAGCCATATTAGATAATAATTTTCAAAGAGAAATAATAAAAATCGGTTGTGCCCCCATATGCGGTTACGCCCCCACTTCCCCTACATATGTGTATATACACACACACAAACAGTAAATCCCGGTTATTCAAACCTCCGAGGGGTATAAGAACTTAGTTCGAATAACCAAAAAATCGAATTTCTAATAATGATCTTTAAAGTGATCTACTTCAAGTTACTTTCAAATTTTAATAAAAGTAGAAAGTAAAAAAGAAAAAGACCTTATAAAATGAATGAATGAGCTGCTTCTTTAATTTTTTACTTGTAAAACTTTTAATGTTTAACCATTTATTGAAAAAATTTTCCATTTTTTGTTTCTTTTTTGTTCCTTATATGTGTTTTGTTTATCGTCCTGGGGAGAAAAACATTGTTTCCAATAACTGCAGGTTCGTATAACTGATGGGCATTTGCATGAGTTTATAAAAGAAACTTTACAGTAAATGAAAATTGAAAATGAAAATTCTAATTTGTGCTTGTTCGAATAACCGGGAGTTTATTATTATTATTATTATTATTATTATTATTATATATATATATATATATATATATATATATATATATATACATATATATATATATATATATATATATATATATATATATATATATATATATATATATATATATATATATATATATATATATATATATATATATATATATATATATATATATATATATATATATATATATATATATATATATATATATATATATATATATATATATATCCCGGTTAATTGTTTTTAAAAATAACACAATGTTTTTTGTTCTTGATATGTTTCGTAAAATTTATTTACATTTTCAAAATATTATTTTACAATAATAAAACTCTGAAACAAATTAAAATTAAAAATAGAAGTCTTTACAGAAAAATAATAACGAACAAAAAGATACATTATAAATAAATATATTTAATACAAAACAACTAACTGTGAAATAAAGAAAAATAAATAAATGATAATAAACTGACAGTAAAATTAAATAGATAAGTTTATAGCATAATGTGAAGTTTGTTTATTCTTTGAAGGACTTTCCCATTTAATGTGTCCGGCTTCTTTTATCTTTAATTTGTGTTTTGTTGGGGCATTATCCAAAATTTCAAAAGAATCACAGTTAGCAAGATTTTTGTAATTAATTGATAAATTTATGTGTTTAAATATATGAGATTGTTTATTACTGTTAAGGTGCTCCTTTATTTTAGTTGCCAAACGTCTGGAGAAACCTCCAGACATTTGGCAGATATTTTTTCAGAGTTTTATTTTTGTTATACAACCTTTTAAAAATTTAAATAAATTTTACAAAATGTTAGTAAGTGACTATAAAGTGAATAGTGAGTGAAAATTATTTAGCTGGGATTGATAGCCGGGGCTAGTAAAAAATTTAACTGGGGGCTTACCCCAGTTAAAAATAAGACTTTTTGCAAACCCGGTCCCGCTAAAATTATTTAGCTGGGATTGATACCCGGGGCTATCAAAAAATTTATAATACTTAATATATTATAGTTGTATGCTTACTTATACTATTTATTAAATACTGGTATACATTAATATATTTTAAAGTCTAATACGCTTCCAACAAGATTGCAAGCAACTACTATTAAGTAATGAGTTACTTTTAAATAGAGAACCAGTTAAAATACTAGGAAACCTATAACTAAAGACATAGAAAGTTGTAAGTTGCATAAAAAAGTAAAACATGAAGTTTTGTAAGAGTTATAAGATTATTTTGATGTTCAAGGAAAAAAATTGAAATATTTATCATGCTGTGAAAAGATTTTATAGCATGAAGGGATAAATACAGTTAAAGGATGCAACTTGTTCAATAAATAGCTAAGTGAGAAGGAGTTTTGGTTTATAGTTATAGAGATGATAGTTTGTTTGATTATTGACTATGATTGTATTTGTAGAAAAAAGAAAGAAATGCAACTTTATAACAATGGGGAGGGGCTTAAGCTTGGCAAATAAAGCAGATCTTATTACATTTACAACTTTAGACTTTTGTCTGAGAGTATGAGAGTTGTTATTTGTCTGAGAGTATGAGAGTTGTTATTTGTCAATATAGGAATGCCAACAATATTGCAATATTTTTTTGCAGTAAATAAATGAGTTTTGTTGTCTAACAAAAATTGTGGATTTTAAGTTCAGAATTTAAATCCGTAAGCCACAGCAAGTCTTAAGCTGTTACAGAAAAGAAGTCAGATTTAAAATTGGCTGCTTGTTCTAAGGAATTAAAAATTGATGATTTTTTGTCAAGACAAGAATATTCTTGTCTTGAAAAAAAATTGAGTTGAGTCATTAGCAAATAGAGCCACTTTAGATTTCATTATGACAGTTATTGTAGATAAAAAATATTACAGGAGCAAATATAGAAATACTGAATGTTTACCAATTAAATATTTATAATATTCTTTTATTCATGTTTAGATTAAAATATCATATGCTACCTAATATTTTTGAAGACCTTTTCTTTATTATAGATCATAAATAGGGTAGCAGTAACAGTATCGAAAACAGCCAAACTGATTAATCTCGAAAACAGAATTTCCAGAAAAACATCGAAATAGAGAATAACATCGAAATTGTAAAAAAAGGAATTGTATCGAAAATCCAAAAAATAGAATAACCTCGAAATTGTTAAAAAAGGAATAATATCGAAAAGGGACTTTTCGGAATAATATCGAAAAAGAAAACATTTCAAATTTGTTAAAAAAGGATTAGTATCGAAAATCCTAAATGCAGAATAATCTCGAAACAGCTCAAAAGAGAATAATATTGAAAAAAGACTTACCGGAACAATATCGAAAGTGTGAATAAAGGAATAGTATCGAAATTTCAAAAAACGGAATTAGATCGAAATTGTAAAAAAAAGGACAATATCGAAACGGGACTTTCTGGAATTATATCGAAACTGTGAAAAAAGGAATAAAATCGAAAAAGGACTTTCCGAAAATATGAATTTTAATAATAGGTTTGAAAATTCCAAAAGCAGAATAAATAGACGGCAGTTTTTTGCGGTTTTTTGCGGTTTTTAAGTGTAGTAATTACACTGTATAATTGTATAATATAAACAAAAAGCTCTATTAGTAGAACAAAAAATATTGAATGTTGTGGTGTTGGCTATTTATAAAACGATTAAAAACAAAATGTATTGATTTTATCTACAGTAGGCACTTCACACTATTTTACTATTACAATTACCACTTGTTATAATTAATACCATTATATGCGGATAATGAAGAAGCTTTCAGAATGTGTTCATTTTTTAAATTTGGATAACTGGTTCCCAAGTTATGACAATCTAGTTGGGCTCAATAACGCCTGCTTCGCGTCAAGATTTGTTGAGTTTTTCTTAAGGAATTATGGCACTAAATTTTGATAATAAACTTATTTTTCATATGCTATCGAGAAGGAATTTCATTGAAGTACTTATGCTGAATTATTTTTATTGTTTTCTTTTTTACTAAAGCATTCAATTCTACAAATTATCATTCTCATATTAGGGGCCCCGAGGTAAGAATTCCACTCATCGTTTACCCATTTGGGGCAATTGGATCAAAAGCTATAAAAGCTTTGTTTAAACCGTAAAAATTAACTTTAGATAAAAAAGAGTTTTTTCAAACGGTCAGGGTAAACAAATTCATTAACATTTATAAATAACAAAAAAATAGGTAAAAATATTAGGTCTAATTTCTTCTACAGAACTTTGATTGTTCTTGGCCCAATCGCCCATTCAGGACAATAAGGTAAAAATGTAAAAATACACAAAGCCCGTTTTCCCATTTTGGGGCAAATTGGGCCAAGAGTAAAAAAAACTCTGTTAAAACTAAAAAAATTAACTCAAGTTAAAGAAAAAGACCTTTTTCAAACTGTCAGAGTAATGAATCATTTACATTTATAAATATCAAGAATATATGTAAAAATCTAAGAAGAAACATTTTTCTCATTTAGGGTCGGGAGCCATGACGTTAAACTTATAACAATGAGCAAAAAAAAAAATTCTGAAAATTTTTCAGTAATAGCTCAAACACTAAATAAGTAAAATTTGAACTCTATTTTATGAAATGCACCACCAATTTTATGAAATATCATGCAAATAGTTTTGTCGTTAACATGGAAATGTGAACGAAGAGTCACATTATACCCGAACTTAATCATATTTTAATTTTACGCGTTGCAACGCGTTAAAGCGAAGTATGATAAAACTCACTAATCCATATTAATGACAAAACTATGAACATAATATTTCACAAAAGTGGTGGTGCACTTCGTAAAATACAGTTCAAACTTCACTTATTTTCAAGCTTCTTTATCCGCTTAAATTGTAAATCAAATCCAAGTAACGCAGTTATAAATAATGTTATTTATCATTTGCAACAACAATGTTGTTTTTATCATAGATAACGTGTTGTATCTTAGAAATATTAGTGACATCTTTTGGAAATAATAAAAAAGATTGCCTTTGTTTAAATGCTTGAAAACATTTGCCCTTTAGTGATATTTTAACAAAAAGATTTTAGGTCCACTGCACAGTGGGCCAGAAACATGAAAAAGTGATCAAAATTAATAACTACATATAAAATCAATTTAACAATATTAACATTATAAAATCAATTTAACAATAATTCTATTTACTAAAACATAATATTACAACCATTTAAATTTTCTTCAGGTTAATCACTTTCAAAAAAGTTTAACAATTTTTGAATTGTTAAAGGTTGGCTTTGCTCATTTTTTTAATTTTTGCTCACTGCTGGCCCACTGTGCACTGCCTTGAATGTTAACTAAATATTTTATGTTAGCAAAACATAAAATTCCAAAAAGAACTATTAAAAACTTACTTTAATATATTATTCGCAAATTATATTCATAAAAAATTTTGTAAGGCGTTTTAGGAAACTCGAATAACTTGAATAATTATTAGTATATATATTAGTGAATAAAATATATGAAGTTTATGTAAGCAAAACATAAAATTCCAAAAAGAACTATTAAACACTTACTTTATAAAAAAAAAAAATATCAAAAAATATTAGTGAATAAAATATATGAAGATTAGTAAATTTACTAATCTTCTAACAATTTATTTTATGTATAGAAGGTTATTGATTGTACTTTTTATAAAAAGTACAATCAGTAACCTTCTATAAATATACAAGCCCATATCGTAAAGATTTTGAGGTTAGGTTGGTCGTTTCGGAGAAAATTGTGGTCAAGAATAGAAAATCTTAATTAATTTTTATAACGTGAAACTAAGAGCATTTGGTCAAAAAAAAGATGTCAATCGCTCACGATTATCTCCTCCCTTTCCTCACCCCTACCAACAGTAAGGACGTGATAAATTTAACAGAAACTAGCTTTTAATAGAAAATTTATATCAATAGCAACTCTTTAAACAAAATGCATATTTATTATAAAGCAAGTTAAGGATGAAAAATCTTTTTTATAGCTGTTTTGTGCTGGTCTGTAAAATCTGGGTCTGTGTTTTATATAATCTATAAGGTGTTATATCTTGGAAAGGAAATATTTTCAGCATATGGTTTTCACATACTTTTTGACGAGCTCTTTCCGATTATATAGTTTTTTGTTTAATTTTTATATATTTTTTTGCTGACTGTAACAAGTTATGATCCCGGCCCAAAATGTTTTAGCACTCGTTTTCTTCTTAGTTTTAACCTAGTTAAATAAGTTCAAAGCTAGCTAGACAAGTTAAAACCTAGTTAAAAAAAGTTAAAAGCAAAAAGTTGCTTCTAACACGCTTGTGTACACGAAAGTGCTAATTGTAACATAGTAACCCTCACGATAAGTCTTTTGTTGATACTGTCACTTGCTTCAAGGAAACTTATTTAATTTGCTAGACAAGCAGCTGTAGATTTTTATGCTACATTTATCTATACAATAACTTTAACATGTAAATGACTATTGTTTCTAGGGTGATGGAATTTATTTAGTACTTATCCTTAACGTAATATGGGGTTTGCTCAACTGAAACCAATACAATACGCCAACTTACGGAAAGTCTTGTAGGCCCAAATGGAATTTAAAGTCATTTATGTAAATTAAAACATGACGTTATTGATTATTTTTTATGACCTTTGATTATTTTTTACCGCTTTTATATAATAAATTTTTTGAAATAAATTTAAATAATTGTGTGACATTCTAGTTTTTAAAATATAGGTAAAAGGGAAAATTTTACTGAATCATTGAAAAGGTTCAATTATAGATGACATTAGTCCTCGGCAAGTGGGACAATGAGCTGTGCTGCTTTTTTGGACTTGTTGAATGCAGGGCTGACAAAACAAAAAATGTCTGCAAGGCATTACTAATGCTTTTCGTTCATTGAAGGTACAAACGACACACTTCGGTGACTCTGTTGTAGTAGAAGTTGGCAAAGGAAGACTCTCACCAACCTCGTTCATTGAGTTTTCATCCGAAGCACTAAAAATATTTAAAAACTTCAAATACAATTTTCCATATTTCATGGAAAATAACAGATTATCAAATAAAGTTAAACTAATTAGTTTGGTAAAAAAATTAATAAAGTTTAATAAATAAGAAGTGTTATACAAAAACTTGGAAAATTATCTTACACTAATTTGAAGTTTTGAAAGAGATATGATACTGTTGATAGGAATCTCTCAGTTGTCCAAACTCCGTCTCGAAGTTTTTTCTCAAAACAACGCATTTTTTTAATTGCACCATAGTCGCGTTGGTCACGGCGGACTGGCTGATTGCAGGCAAGCTGTTGAAGCTCTTGAATTATATGGACTATTACATGCTGGTTAAGCAATTTCATAAACTGCCAAAAAAAAAAGAAACTGTAAACTATGTAATAACAAAGTAATAACTTATACCTGCAACCATTCACCAAGTTTTCACTCCAAGTTGTTTTTAAAGCAATCTGTAGTCCTCGTTCAAAATCTGACATAATGGTGACTGGAGAGAAGTCTAAAACTTCTTTTATTTTTTAAAAAACAAGCTTGTATTGAGCCTCGGATTTCGATGTCATTAAAGCGCATACAGCTGGAACAGATATTCCCCAAAGGTGAGGGTTATCAGGACCAAAATTCATATGATCCTCATCTGGAATTGAATCTTCAAGTACTGCTGAATACTCAACAGAAAATATCAAGAGCTGATACCGCTTACTTTCCTCCATGCGTGGTGTCATGCTGGAAGTATAATAAATGTAGCTATAATTTACAACTGTAAATAAAAGTGTTCTATCTAACGTTTTTAATATATCACTTTTTTCGTCTACGGGCTGTCTATTAGTAACGTTAATAAAATAAGGAAGAAGGTGTCTAAATTTTTTTGAAAATTTTTGCTAAGGGTGAGGTGAGGAGGTCAAGTAAAGTTGACATCAACAATGTTGCTTTATTTTTTTAATTTCGTTACTCAAAAAAAGAAAAATTTGCTTGCGTTTTTAGTGCAGCGTCTTTATTTAAGGGAGAAGGGTTATCAAAAATTGACGTAACTTTATAGGGGAAAGAAATGTCTCTGGAAATTTAACAAATTGTTGACATGGAGGAGGGGGCAATGTAAAAATAGCCAAAAGTTTGTTGATGTAATTAATGGAGAGCCCCCTAGATAAGTATATGTTCTTCTAGAACATATATTTTTTTTGAAAAAGTTAAATGCATACGTATAAATACCTAAATGTTCCATCAACAAAACACACTTTGGCGGATTTCGCCTTGTTGATGACTAGCATATGCCCAAACAGCAATGCTACGTTATCCTGTTCTGCAACTGATCCCAAGAAAATGTCTCCATAGCGATGGCACTCTTTGATGTTCAGAACTTCAGCAGCTTTATTAGGGGATTTTGGGTTTGAAGGCTCATTTAGCCATCTCCTTTTCTGAAGACTTGGGATAATTTGACGAAAACTAACAGATTCAGAAATACATGCAGGAAACTCATTCAAAGTGTTTTGAAAAATTAAGCGCAGGTCTTCAGATGTTGCTTCTGCTTTTTTCTTCATGGTACTTTTAGCAAGCAGCACTTCAAAGTCTGGTTCTCTTGAACTGCAACTGTGAACAGTTGTAACCTGAAGTTTATCTTCATGAATAAAAGCTCTGTCTTTGCAGTTCATTCTTGTAAAAAAACGACACTTAGGATGCAGTTTGTCTTTATAAAGTTTATCTTTAGTGTATCCAAAATCACAAGACCAAAACACATTTGAATTTTTTTCTATCTCCTTCAGTTTCATTATAATTTTTTGATAAGTTCTCTAACGACATTTTAGAATATTGAGTTTCTTAAAAATTTCTTAAATTTTAAGTTTTAATTCGAACGGAGTTTTAATGCACGTGCAAATTAAACTGTTTATTGCGCGTGCAAATTAACTGTTCATTTAAACTGCTGTTCTCCATTGTACACAGGTCAGAAATTTAAGGTTTAAGTTTGCTATCCGAGTACCCCAAAAATGTTAACAAATATAGTAAGTGGGACATCTGGACACTTCATTTTCATATTTAGAAAAATCTGGGAGGTATCACATTTTTAGAAAATCGACATAAAAAATCTGCTGAAAAAGTCATTATTTTCGTACTTAAAAAAACTAAATATATTGACGGAACAGTAAAATTAACATAAAATAACTTTATATTCCAAGTTTTTATGCTCTTAAATTTTGTATTTACACATCAACTTCATTAGACAGCTCTTAGATATATCTAAGTTGGTGAAAAAGGTTTAGATATGCTTGAATTTTATTAGGAACATAGTATGTTTAGTAATGTAGAACATATTGATAAGTAATTTAGTAAAATATTAGTATTGTAAGCATAGTTGCCTAATAATCTAATATATATAAATAATATTAATATAATAAATACTAAATAAAATATTTCAAAAACTGTTTATACTAATATATTTTTAATGTCTTTTTGAATAAATTTACAAATTTTTTTAACTTAAGATTGCAATAATGTTTATGTTTTGATGTACAATTAATGTTCAATAACTTATAAATTATTTGAACTGAACACTTCAGCAATTCTTTTGCTTCTTTTTTTATGTTTGTTGCTGTACTGCAAGACTCCAAACCTGTTTATTACACTTTTCATCTTGGAATGGTAAGATTCAGATGTCTGCTCATTAAACTACCCAAGGGAAAGGCCACTCAAATCAACAAATATTTCCAGATGTGCTGTTACAGCATGTACTTTCCAAGTAAGCGTAAGCTGTTTACCTAAAAACTAAAAAAGCTTACTATAAATATGTTTATCAATAACTTGGTTTTAAATACAAAGAGTAAAGAAAACAGCAATTACCTCTCGGCAATAGTCTTGCGCATCCTTATAGCTTTGTGTAAAACTTTCAATTAAAATTGAATAGTTTGGGTCAAGTTTATAGCCAAAGACACTATGAAAAACCTTATTAAATTTTCTCATTGTTTCTAAGAGAGGATACAGTTCAACAGGCATTATCAACTCAAGTTTGTCGCAATTTTCAAGTATCTCTCTACACGTGTTTCTTTCAAATGTTCCTCCATGGTAACCTTTTCAAAGGCATCCAATGCTCTTGACCCAATCTATAAATCCAGGCCAAAGTTGCATTACAAATTCTGCCACATGGTTAACAAATTCCATCAGAAGGTGAAGTCCTGGTAATGGAATCTCTCTTATTATACTTAGGGATTTGTCTTCTATCTTAAGCAGACAAGGATTAATGACATTCTAAATATATGGAAATAAACTTTTTTTATCCTTTTTAAAATGATAAAATTACAATGGATGATAAATTTTGAAAATATTTACAATATATTTATTCCTTTATACCTTATATTCTTTCATTCTTTTTACCGGAGATCTTGCAGATGAATACAGTTCATAGTAACTATTCAAAGATTGAAATGTTCTTAACTCTCCAGAAAATAATTCTGAAAAACCTTCACACCATGCACAAGCATACTTTCCTCCATGAGCCTAAAATTTTATATTATAATTCAATTTATAAATATATTGTAGGGTAAAAAAAACCTTTTCCTAATATAGTTTTTACCATGATATGTCTTATTATCTTAAAATTATTTAAAACAAACACGCCGAAATTCCTAGCAATATGTTGATTAACTTTATGTCAGAAGCCAATAAGTACTTGCATTCATGCAACTTTAATCTTTCCACAATCATTGTCATGTTAGAATGATTCTCACTTACCCTTTTACAATAAGCTAAAACAAGTGACGTATTTGCTCCTGAGTATGATCCTAAGGAGCTGCTATCTTCTGTCCTGTCCTTGGTTGGATCAAACAGATTTACTATAACTTTCAGTGATCCTCCACCTATAAATATATATATACTTACACACATACATATTTGTATATAAACATGTACAAATAATATTTTTAAAAACAAGTTTTCAAAAAGACGATTATTAAAATATAATAAGTAATATAAATTAAATAAATTAAATATAAATACCTGAATCTATTCCAACCTTTACAAATGTGTTTTGTGGAACCTGCCCTCGATATTTTATTACAAAATCCAGAAATGTTGTAATATCTTCAATATATACCAAGTGTCTCTTCACTGTAGCATAGTCATTTTTTTGAAAGTCTAATAATTCAGTGACATAAAAGTTGGAAAGTAGTTTACTTTTTTCATCCAGGGCTTTCTCCATGTTTGACTTAAACTTTACACCACTTCTCCTCAAAGTTTTTAACATTTCATTTGACTGCAATTGACTAAGTCCTAAGGTATTTGCCAAAACTTCTACTTCATTACAAGGAATCTTTCTCTGGTCACTTTCCCGAGTACCGAGTGTAATATGAATACTTTTACCTCCATAAGGTAATATAAATTGTTATTTTAAGAACGTACATAAAAGCTATTTACCTGTTCTGAGAATGGCTTGAGCTTCTAGACTTCGCTCTTGATCAGAATAAATTTCTTTAAGAAGGGAAGAAGCTACTTCTTCCCTTCTTCTTCTTTTACTTTTTTAGAAATTTTAGAAATACTCTCAGAAAGATTTGTGCTACTCTTTAAAGAGGAACATTTGTGGGGTTTACCTTTAGCAATTTCACAGAAACATATTTGGCAAAGTTTCAGTGTTGAGCTAGTTCCCTTTTTCATACTTTTATTTAATAATTTATTTCTTCCTTGACTGCATATACTGCATAATATCGAGCAACCTCTAGAGGTTTGCAAGACAAATCAGAATTTTTCCATTTTAAAGTAACTTTGTCTGCAATAGTTTTACCAGCTTTACAGAGATATAAGTTTTTCTTGCAACCTGGGCATAATCTTGTAGGGTAGGCAAATACTTTAAGTGAAAACTCAGGCTTACAGAAAACTTTTACCAGACCTTCCAAATTATTATTAACTGGAATGCATTTGTTGATCTTTTCAAGGCAGCAACAGCAAATGATCTTTTGAAAAAGTATATGATTTCTTTTAAAATGGTATTCTCTCTTCTCCTTAGAGAGCAGAGAAGCCATAGATTCAATATATTAGGTATCTTTAATAAAATTAAAATAAAAATGCATAGTCAAAAAGAAATATTTTCAATAAAAAAATGTTTTTTTGACCAACTTTGTGTATTCTAATAATGTTTATGTATAAATATTAAATTAAAGACCTTGAAGAGTTGGTATATGAAAATTTTTTTAAATAAACTTCAACTTTCTGTCAGTATAATTAGTTTTTTTAAGTACGAAAATAATGACTTTTTATCAGGGTTTAGATGTCAATTTTCTAAAAATGTGATACCTCCCAGATTTTTCTAAATATGAAAATGAAGTGTCCAGATGTCCCACTTATTATATTTGTTAACATTTTTGGGGTACTCGGATAGTAAACTTAAACCTTAAATTTCTGACCTGTGTGTAGGTAATGCTAACTTTGTTAAGCTGATGCGATATTAGGGTGAAAAGTTACGAAATATTCATCGAACTCTTAAATAAGTTTCTTTTTGAAAAGTGACTTAGTATCAAGAATTTCTTAAGATTTTCTCCTAGTACTAGTTTTTTTTAAAATAAAAGTGTGATCATAAAAGCATATTTTTGATGTTAATCATTAAAAAGAATTTTTGACAATTAAAAATTTTCGATCTTATTCCGTTTTTATTGTTTTCGACATAAACCAGAAAATCTTATTTTTAATGTTAATCGTTAAAATGAGTTTTCGATCTTATTCTGTTTTTATTGTTTTCGACATTAATCGGAAAATCACGTTTTCAAAGTTATTCATTAAAATGAGTTTTCGATCTTGTTCTAATTTTATTGTTTTCGACATTAATCAGAAAATCTTAAAAAAGTATCTTAAAAAAACAGTTACTTGATTATGACGTATCTTAAATAATATTTTATTTCTAATTTTTATTTTGTTCTCTCTTATTTTTATTTCGTTAACTTTTCTTTTTGTTTAAAAAGCGGCATCACACTTTATATCATTACTTATCTTTATATTTGTATTGTATTTGGGAAAGAAAAAAAAAAAAAGTATTTAATATTATTTTACTCAGATTGTAATATATATAAACATGTGTATGTGTATATGTGTATGTGTATGTGTATATATGTACAGGGGTGGGACCGCAAAATGTGAACGTTTTTGTTTTATTATAACTATTTTCTCGTTAGATGTAGTTGTACTCTCTCACTTATCAGAAAGTGTCTAAAGAGTTGTTAAATATGAACTATTTTAAATAAGAATGTCCAACCATTGGACATTCTTATTTAAAATAGTTCATATTTAACAGAAAATTAATTATTACAATCAGAAAAGTGTTCACATTTTGCGGTCCCACCCCTGTATATGTATGTATGTGTACGTGTATGTATGTGTATGTGTGTATAAGTATATATATATATTTTCTTATATGATGGGTAATTTTTTATTATTTTTTATTATTTATTTCTTTTTGGTTTGATAGGTAAATGATACAAAGGAGCTGGATGATAAGACTTTTGTTTTCTGCCTGCTCCTGTCATATCTTAACTCAAAATCTATATATTGTAAATAATTTATTATAAATATGACGAAAATAGTTGTAAAAAAAAAAAAAAAAAAAAAAAAAAAAAAAAAGAATCTTATGGTACCCTTAAAGTTACTTGAAATAAAAAAGAGAGTAGGCCTTCAAGAATAACTTTACTAATGCAGTTAGAAAGAAATAATTTGATAACCTCAAAACCTTTACATAGAAAATTATAAGAAACTAATAAGAGACTGAAGTGTAATCGTAGGATACTGGGAGAGGTCAAAGTGTTTTTCTTATGTATTTAGCACTTTTTAAAAGTTTAGCAATAAATTATGGAAAGAAACTGAGGAGAAATTTATTTTACATTTGTACATAAAACAAAGAGTATTAAAAAAATTGAGCTTAAATATATCAAAAATTTTCATTTCAGATAAAAGAGGCCTGGCATGAGTAAATCTGTCTTTTAAGTTGATAAAACGAGCAACATGCATCTACTGACGATAAAGGGGTTTTAGTTGACTTTTATTAGCATTACACCAAGCAATATTTGCATAATTTAAATGACAATGGATAAAAGAATAATATAGTTGTGTTAAACTTTGTTTATATAAGGCATTTCTAGCCTGGCCATGTTTATGCTGGGCTGGTCACAAACCCGGCCCTGGCCCCAGCTATATTTTATCAAACCTGACATCCCTGGTCAAATATCAGCCCTAGCCCTAGCCCTGGTCAAATATCAACCCCAGTTGTTTACAACAAAATATTTCAAGAATAAAAAACATTGTATTATTTTTTTAAAATAATTTCTTATTTTATGCTATTACGACAACCACAATATATATATATATATATATATATATATAATATATATATATATATATATATATATATATATATATATATATATATATATATATATATATATATATATATATATATATATATATATATATATATATATATATATATATATATATATATATATATATATATATATATATATATATATATATATATAATATAATAGTGCTGTACACTTAAAGAGTGATGAGTCTAAACTACGTAGAGTTTGTAACTTTAACAGCTGTAACACACCAACATACAAACATTAAAAAAGTTAGTATTTAAAATGTTCATCCAATTTTTTTTAGAACTGGTTGATACTGACTGCGTCTATTGTTTCTTGTTCAAAATTGTTCCAGTCGTTTACTACTCTATTTGTGAAAAAATTATGTCGTTTTATATTTCCTGTATATTGCCTTCTCAGTTTACTATTGTGACCTCTAGTTTTATATCCGTTATCTAGACTATCGGGTTTTTTGTAAAAATTTATAATATCGTACCCTTTCAAATATTTGAACATTTGTATCAAATCACCCCATCCTCTTATGTTCTCCAACGATAGTAAATCCAACTTCTTCAACCTCTCTTCATAACTGTATCCTTTCAAAATTTTAATTCTAGAAGCTCTTTGTTGGACACACTCTAGTTTATCTTTATCATACTGACGATAAGGATTCCAGATAGGAGCTGCGTATTCCAAATATGGACGTACTAAAGCTATAAACAAGAGTTTCATTGTTTTTTCGTCTAAATATTTAAAAGATGTTTGATCTGACCTAGCTTTTGATTTGCTTTATTTACATGGTGTTTCCATTCCAAATCATCTGAAATGTACACTCCTTAATCCTTTTCCATGCTTGTGTAGGCTAAAACTGTATTATTCATTAAAACTTTGTGCTGGCTATTTCCTTTTATCATAGCCTTACATTTTTGCTGGTTGAATTTCATCAACCACTCATTCGACCATTCCATTAATAAGTCTATATCTTGTTGAAGTTCAATAACACCATTATCGTTTTTTAATGCTCTAAGGATTTTCATGTCGTCAGCAAATAGTTTACAGCTTGATTTTATTTTGTTGGAGATATCATTAATATACACTACAAATAATAGTGGTCCTAGCACTAATCCTTGTGGTACTCCACTCACGACCTCTTCCCATTCTGATTTATTATTTTCTATCACTACTCTTTGAAGCCTGTTCTTTAAAAATTCCTGGCACCAGTCAAATAATTTCGATTTAAAACCAAGAGCATTCAATTTTAACAATAATCTTTCGTGATCAACTGAATCAAACGCTTTGGCTAAGTCCAGAAACAAAACTATTACATCCAAACCATTATCAATTGAACTTGTGATAAAATCTAGAGAATTCATTAATTTGGACACACAACTTTTATTATTTACAAATCCATGTTGGTTTTTATTGATTAACTTATTTTCTACTAAATGTTTCATCATTTTATCTTTAATTATTTTTTCCATGACTTTACAAACTACAGGTGTTAAAGATACAGGTCTATAGTTGCATGGGTTTAACTTGTCACCATTTTTAAACAGGGGGACGATATTTGCACACAACCATAATTTCGGAAGTTTACCGGTTTCAAATGATTTATTAAACAATAACGATATTGGTTTGGCTAAAGTAGATTTGCACTCTTTTAGAACTTTTGGATGAACTCTGTCCATTCTAGTTGCTTTATTAGTGTCCAGTTTGTTCAAGTATTCTTCAACAACAGAGGCATTAAAATCTGGATTTTTACAGATTTTTTGTGTTTCTATATCTATATATATATTGAGCAGCCGTGGCGCAGTGGTTAGAGTTCTGGCTCAGAACCCAGAGGTGCGAGGTTTGACGCCAGCTCTAGCCCAACAAGCGACGTTGGTAAGGAAGGGAGGCGTGAACTTCCTGTTAAATGCTCTCCCGCGGTGCTCTGTGATAGAACCGTAAGGACTTCTGGGAGCACCTAAAATAACTACAATAAAAATATATATATATATACGCATATATTGATATATATATATATATATATATATATATATATATATATATATATATATATATATATATATAATATATATATATATATATATATATATATATATATATATATATATATTGATACATATGTTTATTTTTACTTTTTAAATTTAATATTGATCATTCTAATTCAACAACATTTTTTTAAACATTTGCTCAGTCTGCTAATGATACAAGTTTTATTTTTTGATTGAGATTCTGTATCTCAATGATATTCTGACCTATCGATACAATATCCTGTAAATCCACTCACCCACACATGAATCTTAAAAAAAATGTTTATATTTCTATCTACATATCTGTAAATTGTATATTTTATATAAATAAATTGCATGTTTTAATATTTTTCATTATATATTGCTGTTTGTATTAAAAATCGATTTTAGAAATATTGCAAGTACAGAGTTCAACATACAACTTAGTTTTATATGCCAATTCAATATATATTATAGCCAAGTTTAATTACGTTTAATAATATTTTGCGATATTTGCTTCTGCGCATTTAAGCGTTGATTTAACGTTATATTTCAACCTTTACTCGACGTCTTTAAGTCACGTTAAATCAACGTTTTACTACCAACGTTACAAATTCTTGCAAAATCAACTGCTTTAACAACGTTACAGTAACGCTTTTCAAGTAACGTTTTTTAAACGTTAAGTTGCGACGCTTATGCAAGGCTTTTTCAACGTCTAGTTGCGACATTTTTGTAACGTCTTTTAGTAACGTTTTTTCCACGTTACGCTACAACGTTTAATCAATGTCTCCTTAACAACGTTACATATCTTTACATATCAAAATCGATTACTTTGTCAATTTTTCCGCAGCATCTTTTGCGACCGGTTTTCAACGTTGATTCAACGCTGACATGTTTGCTGGATAGATAATAGTTTTCATTTATGTTTATTTTAAACTTGCTATTTGCACTTGCCTCAGAAACGTAAGATCCGTGGTTCAAACCCCACCTCTGGGCAAGTTTTGCGACATCGGTTGGGAAGGAGGCGTGAACTTCCTATTAAATGCTCTTCCGCGGCGCTCTGTGATAAGACCGTGAGGACTAGGTAAACTGGGGTAAAGTGAACTGTTTTTGATATTTAACTGTTGTGAGGACTAGGTAAACTGGGGTAAAGTGAACTCTGTGATAAGACCGTGAGGACTAGGGTAAACTGGGGTAAAGTGAACTGTTTTTGATATTTAAAGGAAATATTTTCAAAATAAAAGCCAAAACATTTTGCAGTTTTCAAAATTTATACCATTTAAAGTATTAGGTACAATATAAAACAAAAAACTAAGATTAAAAGCTACTTTTACAATATTAAATATATAT
>NC_061161.1:743534-763534 GCF_022113875.1 Hydra vulgaris
AAATGTAACTTTGTTTGAAAAATTATTCTTATTTTTTGTAAAGTTTTTAATTTATTTTAAATATATCAAACTACACTTTATTTACATTGATTTCTTTTAATAACTTCTCTTGCCTAGATTAAGGCAAATCTAAGCTGTGTGTTGTAAATCATTGCATTTTTATATAACTTTTAAAAGAATGTCTTGGTAAAATTCAAACGTCTCTAAGACGTCTGAAAAAGACGTCCTTAAGTCTTTCATATGAGACCAGCCAGAGACGTCTCTAGAACGTCTGCATAAAACGTCTTTAGGACGTCTTAAAAAGACGTTTTTAGGACGTCTCAAATAGACGTCCTCAAGCCTTTCATTTAAGACTAACTAAGGATGTCTTACGGACGAGACTTAAGACGACTTACGGACGTCCTTAGGACGTCAAAATGCCCGCTGGGGAGTAACTACACTTTAATCACTTTTGTGTAGATCTTCCAGCACAAGTTATTACGTTATTGAAAATGCCTTGAAACTCAGATGTTACTATAAAGTTAGGCTTGTAAATCTTCCAAGATATTTCATTTGTTAGACTTATTTAAAAATTTAATTTTTTGTATTGAATATTTTACTTTTGATATTTCTTTGCAGTTATTTTATTTTTACTTAAATGTTATTTTGTTATTTTTCTTTAACTGAATTTAGTTGCATCATATTACTTTTTTATTGGTTTAATTGGTGAGTATACGTATTTTAGGACAAAAGATGGTATTTTGATAAATAATAGTAATTAAAAAAATCAAAGATATTATTTTGAGTTCTAAGCAATACTATAGACTTTGTGAAGTTAGTCTTTAACCATCGACAGACCGCCAATCCATAAATTCATAAAAGTGAAAATATGTTTCTCTGGCCAATCTAGCCTCATATTGACAATATTTGTGAAACCGTTCCGTTTGTTGTGACGTTGTATTGTGGATTACAGATGTCTGCTAGTTTAGAAAACATGAAAGACTTCACGGGAAATCTTAGGGGGACATACGTAAAATATTTATGCAGTAAAACAACTGATAAAAGAACCCCTTCCCATTGTATACACCTGTATGCTTTTAATACCCCTTTCTTCTCCCACTGCATGCATATTTATTATCACAAAATCAACCTCTTTCCACCAACCTTTTTCTAACGCAAAAATAACATCTGTCAACATGAAATTAATAACAGATAGATTCAAAAAAATTGAAAATGAAATGCAGAAAAACGCGCTAAATATTAAAAAAATGGAAAAAGAGATCGATGACTTAAAGGAAAGTGTAAACTTTCAAGAAGATATGGTGATGAAAAAAATAAACGAAATAAATCATCGCATCAACAATCAGAAAAAAATCTCTAACGAAAATAAAAATATGGAATCAGAAACACAATCAAAAACTATAAATTTAATAAATGAAAATCTAATAGATCTAAAAAATCGTTCTAGGCGAAACAATCTAAGAAATAATGGTGTCAAAGAAATTCAAGGTGAAACATGTGATGAGTGTGAAAAAACATTAAAGGATATTTTTTCCAGTAGTCTTAAAATCAGCAAAGACATTATAATCAAAAGAGCACACAGGTCCATTAAAATAAGGTAAAGAGTAAATGATTATCATCAAACTTTTAAATTTCAACGACAAAAAGATAATTCTACAAAACTCAAAAAAACTACGCGGAACAGGTGCGTTCGTAAAGGAAACAATAGAAAAGCGTAAAAAAACTCTGGGATGAAGTCGTTAGACTGAGAAAAAAAAGGTAAATACGCTATTCCCAAGTTTGATTCAGTTTTTTGTAGAGATCATAAATAACTAGCAGTAAGCAACCCGTAATACGGGTTGTTAGTAAATAAAATTAAAAAAAAAATTTGCTTTGAAACGACCGTGAGCAGGCGTCGAACCTCAAAAGTCTTGTTTCTCAGCCAGAACTCTAACCACTGCGCCACAGCTGCTTCAACCCTTTGACAGCAGCAAGCCATAATTGTGGCTTATAAAACATATCTTTAAAATTATGAACTTTATTGCAAAAAAAACTTTTCTTAATATCAATTCTTATTTATACAATGAGACCTTAAACTTTTTGTTTATAAATTTTGAAGATGTTGTAAAATGAAAAATGGCATAAAAATCTCTAAACTGTTTTTTTTTTTTAATTTTCGTTTTTTTTAGTTAAATTTTTCTAAACATCTTTTAATTTTATCAAGCAGTCAAAGGGTTAAGTTTATTTAATCATAGCTTTAAATAAACTTAATCATAGAGATAATAAATAATAATAACTGCATTAGTTTGAAAAATCTGTACAAAGCTACGCATAACTCGCTGTGGTATTGCTTTAAAAGTTAAAAAAACGCTGCGAAATTTTTTTATTTTAAATTTGATCGTAAAAGTTTTAACCCTTTACTTCACCATATCAAACCCAAAATAAAAAAAAATGTTTAATGTTTTTTTTTACCTCTATAGTATTCTATTTTATGTCCAAAAAAAAATTAAACTTTCATGATTTATTTAAAAGATAAGGACATGTTGTTGTACAAAAACATTGCGAAAACTGGGTCAAAATAAAATGGACAAAGAGGAGGGGGGAGGTTGTCAGAAAACGATATCACTTAGATTTTTATTTACATGGAAAACTATGTAAACATGTGTTTTTATGAAGATAATGTGAGAGAATATTTTTAATTTTATTTTTCACAGTTATAGTAGCAGTGTCAGTGCCTTTTTCGAGGGGAAGAGGGGCATAGGAAAAAAAGACAACCGGTGAAAAAGAAAAAGGGGAGGTAGGGTTCAAAAATTGCCTAAAAAATGGTGACGTCCTTTATGGCCCCCAATATAAATATTGATGTATATTCAAAAATATATAAATTTCCATTCAAATGTTCATGAAAATTATAAAAAAAATTGTGAGAGGTAACCAAACACAAGTGGATTTGGCATTTTTCACAAAAAATACGACTATACCCAGACTTGCAATGTTTGCATCGTTGCTATATATCAGAAAAGTTTGGCAAGTGACCAACATTGTCTAAGCAGATTTCCCTAGCCGGAGCATTTACTGAGCAGCGTTTTTGTTTTACAACAGGTGTATCATTTCTTGGTCTGCTTCGAGAAACTTTTTTTTCGCGTAACAAAGAATCTGCAATACGTGTTTGGAACTCTAATAGTTGAATGGTATTTTCCTGATACATCCATTTTGTTTAGAATGTCTTTTATATAAAATCCAACCATTTGCTATTGCTACATTGATACAATAATAAATTATATGCATATACCATTTTTTTTGTACTTAGCTTAATTCTATACAATGCCATCAACATAAGTCAGCCCTACCCATATGCTTATTATTAGTGTTAATATAAAATATAATTAAGTTTTTCGCTTTCACAACTTCTAGTTATAAATGGTTTACTTGTTGGCTATTCTATTTATGAAAAAATTAATTTGACCGTTTAATTTTTTGGATTGTTGTTTATATATCATTTATTGTTGTCTTTTGTAGTAGAATTTTGTATATATAGTGGAGCTTTATGACATCCAAGTCATTAATAGTTTTGTATAGTTATATCACACCATCTCTTAATCTTCTAATCTTCAATGTAGAGAGAAAGGTTTATCAGTAAATTTGACATGATAAATCTTTTAAACTAGAAAAACACGTTTTGCTCTGTTGGAGTTGTTCAATCATAATAACTTATTTCCGTATATGTACACTCCTTAATGCGGTTCAATATTCAAGGTGAGGTCTAAAAAATGATGTACTATTTATTTGTATTATTGTATTATTTTCATAGATGTAATATTTAATAATGTTATATTTCTTTTATCTAAATATTTCAAGAAAGGTTTGATTTGCCCAAATGTCAAACTTCCAAAGTCATTTTTTCTCTATAATTTCATTTTTGAAACGCTTTCATTAAAAGTTATTAAGAACTGCAAATAATAGTGCTATTGAGCTGATTTTTTGTTTTAGTATGTAGCATATATTTTTATATATTTCGATATAGTATGTATGCTCCAAACTTTGTCCAACTGTTATAATAAAACTCCATTCCACAGGTTTGATGCCTTTTCTTATTTTGCTATTTTATAAGAAAAAAAAACTTTATAGAAAATAATTTTATTAATTAAATTTAATAGTATTGATATTTTGTTTTTAGAGTTTGTTTATGATAATTAACCACTTAATTAAATATTAATGAAGCTATTGAAATAAACGTAATGTTGACACAAAAATGCCAAATTTCAAGTTAAATGGTTTATCTAAACCTGGTAAGTTTACAATTAATCAAATAAGTTAATAACATCTCTGTTTTCAGTGTTTAAGTGAAGGAAAAGTTTTTTTCCTTTATTTTTACTATTACTAATGACTAGATTTACTGTGTGTTTATAAAATAGTTTCTGTGTATAAAAATATTTAGGAAGATTGAGAGGCATTTTAATTTTTTATTGATTTTTTATTGATTTTTAATTTTTTGTTTATTAAAATTAACTTTTACAATACAAGAATGAATAAAATACATAAAATACATACAATAAGAATTACAAGTTTTGTTAACTTTACAAAAAAAACGCAGATACTCGCGGGTCATAAGGTCTTGTCATCGAGAACTGGCTGAAAAGATTTTAAATATGTATGTGTGTCTGTGTATGTATGTATTTATGTATGTGTGCTGGTATATATATATGAGTATATGTGCTGTTAGTATGGGTGTGTATGTGCTTGTAGTCTATGCATATTCGAAAAAAAAAAGAATAGTGTTGCATAACCTCTGGCGTAGGAGCACCCAACTAAAACTGCTTGGCAATCGTTGGGCTGCTTGGCAACCGTCATATGCTTATTATACTGATGTATCATATCTGGGCAAGAAAATTTGACAATAGCTTTGTCTTTGTTAGACCAGCAATTAATTTAATCTCCCAATGATGGACCGATGCTAATGTAGATGCTAGTTGTACCACACCATTGTCCATCCAACTGTTATGTTCGAATTAAAATCGACCCGGTAATCTAACGAGCCACATACCATTTTTTTCTTGTTCATTTTTTTTTAACATTCTTTTTTCAGCGCCATGCAAGCGGTTATTACAAATGGTTCCAACAACCCATATTCCAAGATCCTTAAGAGTGTTAAACAATTTTATGCTTGTAAAAAGGTTATCCATGAAAATTTTATGTCCAATATTTTTTGGTAAGTGTGCAACGAGCTTAAGCACTGCTGCTCCAACTTTACCATATTTAGAAATATCTGTATTTTCTTCCTTGCCAAGATAGATAGTAAAATCATATAGCAATCCACTAACTCCACATCGTGCCCAGACTTTTATGCCACATTTGTGCGGTTTCTTTTGAAGATATTGTCTGATCGGACCGTGGGAATAATTTGTTCACCAATAGACTGACATTCTTCTTGTTCTACTAACCTGCACTTATCAAGAACAGGTTGCACAGTTGGTCTAACTTTATACAAATGATCATACTCGGCTGTGCCTTCTTTTGGCATGTGCGTGTTATCATTTGAAAATATTTTTTTAAAAATTCAAATCGTTTCAAACCCATAACATCTGCAATTGATGCACATCTAGTGTGTTGAGACCAATACATTCTATATTGTGGATTTTTTAGCACGCCCATAGTAATTAGTAGCCCAATAAACTGTTCACTTTCATCACGATTAGTATTAACAAATTTTCCTGTCATTTGCACAGAATATAAATTTGTCTGATCAACAATGACTTTGAACAGTGATGCATCAAAAAATTCATTTAAGTATTGTCTTGGCAACCATTCCAAATGTGGAGTCTTCTTAAATTCTTCTAGTGATGTAAATTTTCCGGTAAATTTTAATTAGAGAACGGCAAATTTTCCTTTAAAAAATCAAAAAAAAAAAAGAAAAAAAAATAAGTGAAAAAAAGTTTTAAAATTTACGAGGCGGTAAATTTTCAAAATTTTCCGGTAAATTTACCGGAAAATTTTCCGGTAAATTTTACATTCGCAACACTAAATTCTTCACCTTTAAAACTAGAATCAACATTGTAAGGTAATCGCTTACGCCAGGGGCGGTTCTAGGGTGCTCGGTGTAGTTAAGGCAATTTACAAAATATTTAAATACTTTTATTTGGAATTAGCATGATTTTGTCAGCATATTATGCCCAAACAAGATCTTTAAATGTTATATTTTTTTTTGCTTAAAGTTTTTATAATATTTGAAAAAAATTTTCTTTTTTATATATAATTTTAAAAATCTTTTTACAACCCGTAATAATGTATCTAAAGAACACTATTTTGGAGTCTTTAGATCAATTTCGCTCGTTGACATTAATATGAGTTTAGTTAAAGTCTTTTTAAAAAGTTACTTAATTTACTACTGATCCTAGTTCTAATCGGTTCTGACGTATATTAACTATATATAGTTGTCAAAACACAATATTTCTATCAATTTTCACAAAAATTACTGGAATTCCGACCAAGAAAGAGCTTATAGTTATAGAAAATTGCTAATAAACGATCAGAACAGATCATATTGTTAAACTATTATGTTCATTTTACCTAAAAAACGTATTAATATAAAATCTTATTTAAATTTGGACGAGCGATTGTGATTTTAAGATGATTTTTTTTTAAAAAAAAATATTCCACGGTCTGGGTTTTTTCGCTACAAACATTTATATTTTATGATACCGCAAAATTTATTATTTTATTTTTTTTCGTTTTTTCATAATTCACAGACCAGACCATTTCACGGAAATATAACATAATCAACAAAATATCATACAGACGCTATAATATTTTAAAAGTGCCTTAACTACACCGAGTGTCGCCACTGATGCGCGTGGATCAGTCCTTTTGCACCGCTAAATTTAAGTGTATCTCTTTTTCACTTTTTTTTAATAACAAAAAGTTAAAGTAGAAATTAAAAAATGATATTCTTAAAAAATGTAGAACTTATTTCAAAGTCGAAAAAAATTATTACATCTAAACTCGATTTTATTTGATCTCTATAATTACTTATTCGTTACTAAAGTTAATGGTGTTATATATTTCCAGCTAGAAAATAAAAATTTTGGAGGTAACATAGTGTTTTCTCCAAATTCTATAATTGTTTTTCCATTATCTAATTACTAGATATTTAATAGACATTAATATAAAGAAATCACTTAAAATTGAATGACTAGGCCACTATTTTTGGTTATCTTATTCAAACAAAGAAGATTGAGCTTACTGTTTTCCTTTTACTTTGCTATATCACTTTTTTTAAGATATGTAAATTCAAATAATGAGATTTGTGTGGATTTCCTACAACTTATTTGTTACAAGACTGGTACATCTGGTCTTAGTCTTACTAAAATTACTTACTAAAATTACTTACTAAAATTACTTACTAAAATTACTTACTAAAATTACTAACTAAAATTACTTAAAACATTTCAAGAGACTTTTTGGACTTGATATTCAAAATTGTAGAGGCCAAGGGTATGATGGTACAGGATTTATGGGAGGTGAATATAATAGTTGCTTCTTGAATAAAAGCTCTTAATCATAATGCTGTTTTTGTTCATTGTACAAGCCATAAACTTAGTTTAGTTGTAGTAGCTATTGCTTTTAGTTTGGCTTTTGGTTTTAGTCTTGATATCCAAGAAGTGTGACCTAGATTGTGTACTTTTCAGGTTTACCAGTATAATTATCCAACAAATACAGTTTGTGACTATTTTAAACAGCATTACTTCTTCATTAATTGAACATCTTATCAACAAGCTAGATAATAGGTTTACAGAAAATGGTATGTTTGATTATAAAGGTTTAGCAGCAGTTCCTTCAACTGTACTGTCCAGAATACAAGTTAAGAAACCATGGAAATCTGATTTTTATGAATTTTTAAATTTCTATTCATCTAAAAATGCTTTAATTTTACTTCAATACATGCTGAGTTAGATTTATGGGAATTATTTTTGAAAAACCAATCAAATATTCCTTTAACTGTTGCTATTATTTTAAAGGCAATTGACATGAGAGGTTTTCCAAATATAAGAAAAGGGTTTATTTATATATTAGGAACAATTCCAATAACAACTTGTGAATGTGAAAGAAGTATTTCAGTTATATATATAACTAAATATTTTTTGCATTTAATAATGTTTTTGCAAAACATTATTAAATGCAAAAAATAGTCCTACAGAGCAGGAAAATAGTTTAAATTTAAAGACTGTGGTATATATATGTATATATATATATATATATATATATATATATATATATATATATATATATATATATATATATATATATATATACCACAGTCTTTAAATTTAAACTATTTTCCTGCTCTGTAGGACTATTTTTTGCATTTAATAATGTTTTGCAAAATAAAAAAGTGTAGTAGTGAAGCCGTTTGTATAATTCTTAAATTGTCTTTGTCTGTGTTTATAATATTTTGTTGTATGTACTGTTTTGTTTTGTTGTAATATTTTGTTGTATGTTGTATCTATCTAAAACCACGAAAACCATTGCTTAAAAAACATTTTATTTATATATATATATATATATATTTATAAATATACATACATACATACATACATACATACATACATACATACATACATACATACATACATACATACATACAAACATACATACACACATACATACATACATACATACTTAAATAGAATTTATATTTGTATAATATAAATATCAAATTTGTTGATCTTAGATGACTGGTATAAGGGTCAACAATTTTTATTATAAAAAAAAGATTTAAAACTGGCAGTGCTGACCAAGAAATTTTTAATGTTATTTATCTTCCTTACCCAGAATTAAGTGAGTTTCCTGAAAGTTGTGACGAAAACACTGACAATAGTTAAACCAGTGCATTGTAATCAAACAATAAAGTTGATTTTGTTATTGAATCAGAAAATGAATCAACAACGGAATCAGATAGTGAATCTAGAAATAAATCAGCAAGTAAAATGGAAGCTTTTGATAATGAGAATATTCATAGTTCACAAAATAAATCTGAAGGAAATCAACAAATAATACAAAAGAATGTCATAACCAAAAAAAAAGTAAGAAAAAAACAGTAAAAATGATTATCGTTGGCGTACAGGGGCGGATCTAGCAATTTAAAAGAGTGATGCGAAGTTTTTTTTAATAAACCCCCTTCCCCCCAACATCAAGGGTTTAAGTATAGTCAATTTTAAAAGTAGAGGGACAGAAAATGGCGTAGCAAGAGTGCGGAAGACATGTCCCAGACGTTTTTTTTTAAGGAATAACGCCGCTCTTTATGTCATTAAAAAATAACTAAATTTAACTTGCATTGCTTTTGTAGTATCTATTTTTTAAAGAAATTTTCACAAATGTTGCTTTGGCTATGTCGTTCATAAATTAGATATGTAATTTTAAGTCTAATTTACTTAACAAAGTGCACCAACAAAAAGGTAAGCCAAAGGACTTTGCAAATCATCAAGAAAAGGTAAGAATCCAGAAATGGAGAGTTAACCTTTGGCAAAATGATAGTACATCATTTTGCCAAAGGTTAACTCTCCATTTCTGGATTCTTACCTTTTCTTGATAAGCACGTAATGTAAAGTACTATTATGTATATATATATATATATATATATATATATATATATATATATATATATATATATATATATATATATATATATATATATATATATATATAGATAAAATGTTTTTTAAGCAATGGTTTTCGTGGTTTTTAACATTTTAAACTATTAAAAATCTTAAACTTTATTTGCGCAATGTTGTTGTACAACAAAATATTATAAACACAGACAAAGACAATTTAAGAATTATACAAACGGCTTCACTACTACACTTTTTTATTTTGCAAAACATTATTAAATGCAAAAAATAGTCCTACAGATCAGGATAATAGTTTAAATTTAAAGACTTATCTGTGGTTGTTAATTCCGTACAGTCTGTAAATTAAATATTTTCTTTAGTTGCTTTATTTTCAACAATTTTCAACTGCTGTTGTGCAAAAACACTGCGAAGTAAAGAGTTAATTGTGCATTTTAAACAAAACATGTAACTTTTAATTCAAAAATAATAGAATTTTTCAAAATAAAAAAAAATTACTTATTGCCATAATTAGGGTTTCTGTTGTGCATGTTAAATTATTTTAAAATTTGTTTGTCAAAACTAGCTTGTATATTTACGAGTAAAACGTTTAAAACTTAAAAATTTTAGCATCTTTTAAATTTTAGGTAACTGTATGACGTAAGGGGTATATCAAAAGTTAGGCAACGACATTTTTATTTTCAGAAAATCTGTTAACATAGATCATCCAGTCATTTTTTAAAAATCCGGAACATATTTTCCTTATAACTTTTTTTTTTTATTTAGGTGTCCAAAGAAGTCCTTACGGTCTTATCACAGAGCACCGCGGATGAGCATTTAATTGGAAGTTCACGCCTTCTTCCTAACCGATGTCGCAAAACTTGCCTAAAGGTGGGGTTTGAGCCACGGATCCTTTGTTTCTGAAGCAAGTGCGCTACCACTGCGCCACGGCTGCTCTTAGCTAAGTTGCTTTAAGTTTTTTTTTCAAACTTTTCGTAATTTTTTTTTTTAAATTTGCTTTTAGCTAAGTTCCTTTTAGCTAACTTTGCTTTTAGCTAAGTTGCTTTAAGTTTTTTTTTCAAACTTTTCTTAATTTTTCTATGATTGATGACTGAAAAGGCTTAAGAAACAAATATATCACAAAAATATATACCTAAACTTTTATTTATGGAATATGTTTGAATATCCGGAAAAATTAAAAGTTTAAAAAATATCCGGAAATATCCGGAAAAAGATAATTCCCGTGTTAACAAACTTTTTATAAAAATTAGCCAGGAATAGATGTTAGAGAAAAAAAAAGTTACAGCTTTCGGGAAAACATAGTCTTTTTTTCACTCAACCAAAGAAAAGAATTTTCTATTATTCTTCAATAAATCCTAAAATTATTTATTGAAATGGTAGATGAATTGGATATCGTTTCTAAATTTAAAGATGTTTATATAAAAAAATTTAGAAACTGAAACACTTATTGTCAATATATTTTGAAATGGTAGAAGTTGGATATCGTTTCTAAATTTAAAGATTTTTATATTAAAAAATTTGGAAAATAAAACACTTATCGTAAATATTTCAAAATTTTTTGTATATTTGTTAGTTTAAATTACTCATTAAACATTCCAATAACCCAAAATTATAGAAACAAATTATATATACAGTTTTAAGTAATGACAGTATAATATACTGTAAATGGGAATATTTTTATTTTGCTGATAACAAAAATTTTTTAAAGAAACATATGGAGAAAACATAGACATCTATAAATAACTTAAACATAAATTTATATTGAGTAAATCAAAAACAGGTTTTTTTAATTTCTCATAACGAAAATAAATTTTAACAAAATTACACAAAAACAAATATTTAACATATACAATAACATAATACTTAACATATTTACAAACATAAATATATAATATTAAACAAAAAATTTTTCACATAAGGTTACAATTTTTTTTTGAAGTTAAAAACCATTAAAAAATATTTAAAATTATTTAAATAAATAAATATAACAAAAAAATATTTAGTTTCTAATTGTCTTATTTAAATTATAATTATATATTTTATGATCAATGTAATGAAAACTATAATTAAAATTAATAATATTAAAAATATTGAAAAATATTTAAAAAACCCATTTAAAAAGTCTTTGAAAAAGTTATATAATTAATATATATGCTATAACTATTATATTTTTTTATTATTAAAATATTTTAAAACCAATTGTTTATATGATCCTTAAATAATAAAAATTAATTAAACATTTAAATTTTAAACATTAAAACTTCAATTTAAATAAGAAAAAATAAATAAAAATAAAATTCAAATTAAATAAGAAATAACGACAAGTAATAAAATAATCAATTTTAATAATAATCTAAATAATTCTTTTTTTTGTTGTAAGTGAATCGGTTATTTTATAAACCCGTCAAGTACGCTTTTTTAACTTTTCAAAAAACTTAAAAAAAATGTACAAAATTTATGAGTTTCTGCGACATACACATATTTCACGAGAAAATACAGTATATGACTTAATAGTTCACGTGACTTTGCATAAAACAGTGTAATTAAACTTGGCCAATTATAATTTAAGACATCAATTTTGAAAAAAATGTCACTTAACCGTCTGTCCAGACGGTTAACAAGTTTTTGTAATAAACGATTTAAATATGGCCGTGAATAGAGTACTGAAAGTTTTTATATAAACTCTCTATATAAAAACGATATTTGTTTTTACACGTGACCTTTAGTAACCATTGAACGCGCTATTAATAGTTTAAAACCTTCGGTAC
The DNA here is from genome assembly GCF_022113875.1 of Hydra vulgaris. Classification (NCBI taxonomy): domain Eukaryota; kingdom Metazoa; phylum Cnidaria; class Hydrozoa; order Anthoathecata; family Hydridae; genus Hydra; species Hydra vulgaris. Next base: position 755,902 of record NC_061161.1, read on the forward strand.
TTTATCCACGGCGTTTAATTATTGTTTAAATTTTATTTAAGAATTTTTTTTACATGTTATAAAGTTTTTTAATTCATCAAGGTTACGAAAAACATCTCCACCGTAGATGATCCTCAATTTCTCGATATTCAAACAACGTATCCATTCACAAATATCTTCGATAAAATCGATGTCGTTGTGAAGGAAAAGATATAATTTTTCACAAAGATTAATCCACGGGAGAAAATTTTCTTCAAAATCTTTCTTCGTTATTAAATAATATGAGATTTTTATCGTCAACCATTCAATTTTGTCTTTCGGTTTCCATCCTTCTAGTTTCACTAGACGCCAAAATTCAACATCGCGAACATTTGTTGAACATTGAATTAAAATGTTTTTCTCTTCATCGCTTAAAATATTTTTATTAACTTCTAACCCGGATAACTTTCTTCCAGATTTAATGTAATGATTTACGAAATAATTATCACAAGAAGTTTTGTAAGGAGTTTTTCTATTGTTAATGTAAATCCTCCACTCTCTTTCATCGACTATTGATTTTATTTCGTCAGTAAATGTTGATTGACTTTCATAAAAACATTCAATGAATAAATTATCGTAATAAGTTTTGTAATAATTTTCAAGTAATTTTTCATTTTTTAGCCGAGATAATTTAAGTAGACGATCTTAAGAAAAGTAAGTATTAAATATAAATAAACAAATAAATATTAAATAACAATCGAAATTAACAATATATAAATTATACTGAGAATAAAATAAAATTCATATTAAAACATATAAATATATATATATATACACATCAAATTATAATTTAACAAATATATACATACATACATATATATATATATATATATATATATATATATATATATATATATATATATATATATATATATATATATATATATATATGATACATATATATATATATATATATATATATATATATATATATATATATATATATATATATATATATATATATATATATATATATATATATATATATATATATATATATATATATTAAATATACTATTAAATACATTATATACATAGATGTCCTGAGTTAAAAACTTACAAACGTATAAAAAAAAATGAATTATTTATATAAATTAAAGAAAAAAAGGTTTATTAAACTCATATTTATATTGCAAATAAATTTATAAATCGAATTAAATTATACCACACAATGTAGTAAGACACCAATAAAACGGATGCCATATAAACATAGATTTAAAGTGAAATGAATGTTTTTTATAAATCGAATTTGTAATTTCAAATTTAGATTTTACAATCAAAAATCTCCTTCAAAAACCTTTTTTGAAATATGTTATGAGAAAAAACCATTAAAAAATTAAAGAGTGGGAGTTTAATGAATTGTTTATTTCAATTTGTAATCTCGATTAGTGAAAATAAGCTTTTGGTTTATAACTCACCAAAGTACAAAACTTACGCAGTAAATTCCCGCTTATTCCAACTGGTACTTAATCAAATTTTCCGCTTATTCAAAGCAATCTTCTTTCCCCATGAATTTTTCCTCAACAAACTCATGCAAATATTCATCAGCTATTCGAATCTGCAGATATTTGAAATTTCTGTTATTTGAAATTATTCTTTACTCCTCTTGACAAAATCTAAGTGAGTTATTTAAAAAAAATTTTGATTACAGAAAGTCATCAAAATATAACAAACGAAATAATGTTAATAAAATATAAATCAAAAATTAAACACATTGCAACGCATTGCGGTGGAAATTTCAACATGGCATCTACACAAAAAAGACAATTCTAACAATCAAAGAGAAAAATCTTGCTCTTAAAGAATTAGAAAAAAATGTTGCCAGAAAGTTTCGTGTTCCTCAAATCACTTAAACTTACTGAATAAAGCATAAAGAAAAAATAACCAGCAAGTGTGAGTCTGGTCAAATAGGAGCAAAGAGACAAAAGTTAAGTTTAAGGAGACATGATACCATTGCTAAAATTGTATATAAATGGTTTATGAATGCATGTGAACGAAATGTACCGATTGATAGACACATCATTTGGAAAAAAGCATTAGATTTTGAAAAAGAACTCAACATTATGGATTATATGGCTTCAGAAGGAAGGCTTGAACGATGGAAAAATAGACATGTTGTTTTTCGAACTATTTCTGCCAAGGAAAGATCATTTACAGAGAAAAAGACATTTAGTTGGAAGCAAACCCATTTGTCTACAATCCTCTTGAGGTATGAACTAAGGGATATTTACAATGTTGACAAAATTAGTTTATTTTATCAACAGCCTCTGACAAAAACATTTCATCTAAAAGGTGAACAATCTGCAGGAGAAAAATTGAACAATGTTTTTTTAAAAGGCTTAGCAGCAGGTAATAAGGTTGGTGAAAAGCTGCCTATGTTTATAATTGGAAAATAAGAAATATCACGACGTTTCAAAAAAGTCAAAAGCCTACCTTAAGCCTACCTTGCAAATAATAAGTAATGTTTGAATCTATCTTCAAGAAAAATTATATTGTGGTCTTTAAAAAAGACCACAAAACAATTTTTTTTTTCTAAGGTAAAGCTAAACTTTTATTAGTTTAGCTTTACCTTACAAAATTCATCAGTTTTACTGATATCACTATGATAAGTTGAAATTTGGACGATTTTAAATTGAGTTTTCTCAAAGAAAACTTAACTAATTGTAATGATTTTCTTTTTATAATGATGCTTACATAATTAATTTTTATTTTAACAAAAATAAATATAGTCTTAACTTTAGGACGTGTACGTAATTTGATTTTTTGTTAAGTAACCTTTATCATCTTCACAATTTTACTTTGCACCACTTTTTTTGTAGCATTGATCCATAAATGTCTGAAATTTTTTACATTATTTTTACATTTGCCTCTTTTTCTCAATATTCCCTTCATAATTACCCAGTAAGATTCGATAACTCGCTGCTCTGGACAGTTTGGTGGATTAGCATCCTTTGAAACAAAATTGACTCTTTTTTTCTTATACCACTGAATTATTTTTTTGGAATAGTTGATCAATGCCAGATCTGGCCAAAATAATGTTGATTATTTGCGCTTTTTAATTAGAAGAAGAAGTCGTTTTTTTAACATTCAATCACATATAGATCTGATATCAAAAAGTGACTTGTTATGAAACGAAACTTTCAAAACTTCAACTGCAATTTGCAATTGTCCAAATTTCAACCGATCATGGTGATATAAAAATAAAAATTGTGAAACTAAATTAAACTTGGGTGTTTCACATTTAGGTCTCAGTGTTGATGGCTACCATTCCATTTGCAAAGATTCTAACAGTCAAATGCTTAACCTGGACATATACTTACATATCAATCTATTTGTTGTAAAGTTAGGTTTGAATCTAATAATTTTTACATAAATTTACTTTGTTTATATATACGCAATTTTTTTTGAACATCTTAACTTAATAACTATTTTCAGTATTCTCTAGCATTTTAATTTTATTTCTGATCAATTAATCCTTTATCTGACAACTTACTTTGTTTGTTTAATTGACAACTAATATTGTTGTTATTGGTGACTTCAATGTACTTACTTTATATACTTAATTTATTCCTTCTCGTACTTAGACTTAGGTGACACTACTAAAGTCATAATATATTTTTCTTGATCTCTCATATAGATTACCTTTATAGACTCCTAATCATTTACCTTCTTTCTTGTATCTTTCTGGTGTCTCTGACCTTAGCTTAGTCAAATTCCTTCTTGTTCAAATAGATGCCCTTCAGATAATGATACGATTTTACTAAAAACATACATCTTGCATTACTTTAAAACAAGATTCGCTGTTTCATGGCACTTCCTAATACAACCTTTTTCATACCACTGTTTCATTGCACTTATTTAGGTTGAGTGAGACTTTTATTATGATTTTCTTAGTGATGGTACTTAAGCAGATGATTTTTTTTTTTACTGATGATTATTGTGCCACTTTAACAACCCTTTGGATTCAGATAGAAATGAAAACTAAAAAAACAATAAAAATTTTTTTTTTTCTTAGGCAGCTGCTATTTCTAATGGCAATCATTTCATTTACCACTAAAAAACAAACAACTTTTATGAAAATTCTTAATGCAATATTATTGATATTCTGATACTGAAGCATTTTGACTTAGTCCTCTACTTTACTCTACTCTTCATGGATTCTTCTTTACAATACATTCTCAATTAATATTTGCGAGTTAATATTTGCGAGTTTTAAACCTTTTTTATGTGCACACAAAGTAATAGTTATTTTAAAGGACTCTTACAATTGCCCCTAAAAAGGTCCTATATAATTAAATGTATTTGATCAGGTTCTATAACCAAATATTTGACTGGATTTCAAATACAAAGTTATAGATCTTTTGACTCTATGGTCTTTTAGTGTAAACATAACATTATCCACAAAAATAATTTTTAAAATTGTAAATAAATCATTATACAATATACAACTTTAAATTATGGAAAATATAACACAAAATATCTGAAAAGTTGGACTACAATCTAAAAACAACTAAAATTATATCAGCATTTATTGGGTGTGTTGGCTGACTGACTAGTTTACTTATATATATATATAATATATATATATATAAACTGACTAGTTTATATATATATATATAATATATATATATATATATATATATATATATATATATATTATATATATATATATATATATATATATATATATATATATATATATATATATATATATATACACACACACACAGGCCTTGCAATAAAGCGTTGGAGAAGTGAAATTTATGTTGTCCAAGAGCAATTTTGCGTATAGCTAGAGCTATTTGCGTTAAGCAAAAAAATTTTTTGTTTGAGTATATTTAAAGATATTTTTGAGCGGAATTTTAATGAAGTAATTTACAATCATTTTAACATTTAAAAAAGTATTTTAAAAACTGCACGCAGTTGATATAAAAGTTTGAATCCATGATATTCATCTAAGCGCAAAACGTCCGCAAAATTTTGTATCCGCCATGATGGGAGGCAAAATGAAGTAAACAAATAAAAAAACGTAAAATATCTTTGACTTTTTTTTGACAGTACAGCTTGAGTTGTTGCGTACCAAACTGCGAAAACAGAAAATTTAAATGCAGTAAATAATATTTTAATAAGTTTTCAAAAATGACGAGCAGTTTTAAAGAAAGACTTTAGATTAGCCAAACTGTGAATTTTACACATAAACACTCAAGCTTCAAAGAAAAAGTGTTGATAAAAACCATGCTAACTTTTTTTCCTCAATAAAACACCTTTATATAAAAAGTAAAAGAAATTTATTTTATATAATACATCAAATCGTTTGAACAAGAGATCTACCAAAAGTGCTCATTGAAGAAAATAATATTAACAGCTGATTAAAAGAATATTTTTAAATTGTCAAAGAATCTGAGAAAACTGCCAAAATTATGAGAACTAAGCAAACGCTGCACTTCAAAACGTAACTAAGACAGGAAAGTTCAGTTTAAAATGAAATCAAAAAAGTGGCGTTCAGTTTGAAACTTAAATAAAGATAGCAAAGTTCAGTTTACAACTTAGTTGTAACATGTAAATTTACAGCTGTTCAAAACTTAATGAAGACAGCAAAGCAGCAATTGATGAAAAGGGAAAAATCACATTTTTTAATTAACAAAAATTAACTACCAATAAAAAAAAGGTTAGATAATCAGATAGAAAGAAAATATAAAATTTTAAAAGACACAAAGATTGTATTATAATAACAATTTATTTTGTGACTGTAAACCAGGGTTACTTTGAAAATTTTTTAGATACTTTTATATGCTCTTCTTTCACTATTGACAATATTTGAATTTTATTATTATGCATATAAGAGCTATGACTGGCTCTTAAAAAACACAACTTTAAAATAATGTTTAAATCGAAGGATTAGGAATAATATTTATTTACTTAATCATTCAAAGTTACCTCGCAAATGGGGTTGCTTTGAACATTTTTTGCAGTAAAAGCAAAATCTTTTAATTGGTTTTAATATTCAATAAACAACACTCTAGGTTCTACAGAAAATATTTAAATGATAATTAAATCAGATATAAAACTGAAAAAAAAAATTAAAACTTTAAATAATCAAAAAAAAAACTTTTTTATATTTTGATGGTTAAGGTTTAAACAAATTTATATAAATACTTTTAATATTTACAGTGAGAACAAAAAATTGATTTTTATTCAAATAAAACCCACCATTCAAAGTAACCCCTTTACAGTGCTGGAAAAAAAAAAATATATACATAAAAATAACATGTAAATATTTTTAAATAAAGACATCACTAAAAATGAATTTAAATAATTTCAGCACTTAAAAAAATAAAACCTTAATTAAGTTGGATGTTCAAAATGCCTTTTAAAAATTTATTATGCAAAGTTGTTATCCATATTATGGAAAACAACTTTGTTGTTATACCCATAATATGGAGTCAGTTATCCATATTATGGATAACAACTTTGCAATAATAAATTTTTAGAAGGCAATTTGAACATTCAACTTGATTAAGATTTTATTTTTTTAAATGCTGAAATTATTTAAATTCATTTTTAGTGATGTCTTTATTTAAAAATATTTATGTTATTTTTATATTTGAAAATATTTTATTCAAAAGTTGTATAAGTTCATGACTTTAACTGTTCTTATTCCTTTTTGTAAGTTTCTCACTTTATTTGAATTAGAACAGATAAGACTTTATATTGTGAACATTGTTCAGGAGTGCAGACAGGGTGGAAGATCCAGGATCATCAGAGGACGAAAATTACTAGAAGTGCTTTATTAGTCTTATTGTTATTTTTGAGGTGGTAGAGTAGGGCCATCTAGTAAATTTTTAATGATCTACCCTGTGCATCATGAAGACTTTGTGCGCCCCTGACCTTGTTATTATTATTTTTATTGTTATTTTTATAATCTTAATAACATCAATTTTTTTAAATAAATATTGTGTTTATTATTTTAAATTCCTTATAGTATATCCTTAAATGTAAGAATTATAATCTAAAATATATTATTGATTGATTTTCAGATATTCAAAATTACTGTAATATAGTTTTGCATGTAATAAGGTGCTGCTCTAGCTTGAGAAAAGACTTAACTGAATTGCATTTATAATTTCTCAAGTTTCTTAAAAGCTAACCCATAAAATCATTAGGGTTTTAGAAAAAGTACTCTGACCTATACGACCAGTTACTGTATATATAGACCACAGACCTTGTTTTAACTTGTTTATTATCTTGATTGAAAGTAGGTTTAAAAGGAATGCTATGAACAAGTCAACAGGTAACAAAGTTGTAAGATTTAAGACGTTTGTAGAATTTAAAACTAGAGTTTGTGAACTGATTTAAAAAGATAACATATTAGATAAATTATATATCAGTAAAGTGAGACTAGGCCATTTGCCTGTAAGAATTAATTAATTAATACTTATAAATAAAGACTTTTATAATTCGGATATGGCATAGTTTGCTGAGAAAACTGCAACCTAATCATTTTCTGCAAATCTATTTTTGCCGACTTTGATTTGTTTATAGTTTTTTGCCACCCATCATGGCGGATATAAAATTTTGCGGACGTTAGGAGTTCATATGAATATCATGAATTACA
>NC_061161.1:766034-806034 GCF_022113875.1 Hydra vulgaris
TGGTATTTATCAATTGCATAAACTCTACCAGCAATTACATGTTTGTATTTTTGAATTTCTGATAAAGCTTTAACAATTGGATAATTACTACAGTGCTGGCCAAAAAGATCCGACCACTAAGGTTTTTAGACAGAAACGTAATACCACTTCAATTTAATGATAATATGATTGAATTAAACGCAACAAACAACATTCACATAAGTCAATGACACACTTTCGAAGAAACCAACAAGTAGTTCACATCAGAAAAGAGTTTCTAGTACCTCGAATGTCTTCCTCCGGCTTTGAGGACAGCTTCTATTCTTCGAGGCATAGAGGCAACAAGAGAGTCACAGTAATCAGGCGTTATTTTTTGGGACCACGCCTCCAGTATAGCCTCCTTCAAAGTTGTCGCAGACGTCGAGTTTGCTTTTGCCACTTCTGCTTTCAATTTTACCCAGCAATTTTCAATCGGGTTTAAATCCGGTGACGAGCCAGGCCACGGAGCAAGAACATTGATGGAATTCTCTTGAAACCATGTCTTGACGATCTTTGCCTGATGACATGGCGCGCCGTCATGCATAAAGATGTCACAGTTGCGAGTTCTGAGCCAAATAGGAACATTTTCCTTTATTATTTGCAAATAATTAACAGCTTTGATAGTTTCACCTGGCGGCATGAGATAGATTCCCGCTCGACCTCTGGCAGTAATTGCTCCCCAAATCATAATTGCAGGGCAATGTTTTACCGCTGGAGCAACATATCGGGCATTGTAGCGTGTGTTTGGTGGCCGTCGAACATTCACTTTATGCGTAGCAAATTGTTTCACCTGCGATTCGTCTGAGAACATGACACGTCGCCACATTGCCACGGTCCAATTTTTATGTGCTTTACAAAATTTGAGGCGGTCACGAATATTTTTCTGAGATAGTCGTGGTTTTAATGCAGCGCGATACGATCGAAGACTGAAATCGTCCACAAGACGTCGCCGAATGGTGCGAGAGCTCACATTCACATCAGGAGGCAGTTCATTGAGAATTTGTGAAGATGATGCCAGTGGGTCCTTCGTGGCTGCACGGCGGATCATAGCGTCAGTTTTTGATGTGGTACATCTCGGTCTGCCACTGGATCTTCCTGCAGCGCTGGTGCCTGTTGACTTGATGTGCTGAATGACGTCGTGAACAGTTGTCTTAGGCATTTGTAAACGTGCGGCAATCGCACGTTCAGACTTCCCGTCTTCCATCAAAAGTTGTATTTTAGCACGTTTTCCAGGTGATGTTGTCGCCATAGTCAAATGCAAATAGTAATTCACAGCTACGCATGCGATGGTATATATAACAATGGTACAACTGTTTTGATTGGCTGATAACTAGCCAATCACGCATGCAAAGCGTGATGGTGAAATTCCGAGGAAAGCGCCTACACTACAATGTACATACTGTATACATAGATAAACAATGCGTGGTCGGATCTTTTTGGCCAGCACTGTACTTGAACTGCAATTAATTAATTCATTTAAATATTTAAACTCGTCTAATCCATCAATTATAAACAGTGCAGGATGATTAATAATATCAAAATCATTAATGATGTCTTTGTAGAAAACATTTAATAATTCATTAATATTAGAAATATTTTGATATTGATTAAGCCTTCTACATTCCAAATAAAACACAAGTTTAACATTTTCCCAAATTAGGCCATTTGACCAATCAAGCAAACATTTTCTAAGTAACCATGTTTTCCCAATACCAGCTATTCCAGATATTAATGTTACAGATTTTTCTTTCATAAATATTTCATTATATGGAATTGGTGTATAACTCAATTGCTTTTCAAGAAATTCTCTTCGTTCAACACTATAAACAGCATCTATTTGAGTATTAACTGCATCAACGATACATAGATCAACAAATTTATGCATTAGATCAACATTTGCAGGTGATTTTAATGGTGGTTGAATTTCAGTTGTTTTGCCATAGTTTGTAAGATAATAACTTTTGAGAGCTGCGCATATCACAGATATATCTAAATACAATAATTCATCATCCTTGTCATCCTCTTTAACATCGTTATCATTCTCTTTAACATTGTTATTATCCTCTTTAACATCATCATCATCATCATCATCATCATCATCATCATCATCATCATCATCATCATCATCATCATCATCATCATCATCATCATCATCATCATAATCATCATCATCATCATCATAATCATCATAATCATCATCATCATCATCATCATCATCATCATCATCATCATCATTGACTTATATCATTACTCTTAATAATTACCTTTCCTGACATATAAATTATTTGTGAATTCTGACGAATTTAATGAACCTAAATGATAATTATGTAAAGTTAATACTTGTAACAAACTTCATTAAGTTAATTTTATTTATTATTTCTATATGTATCATAGTTATCAGAATTATTACTATCAAAGATTTAATATAAGAATCAACTAAAACATTTAACTATAAAACATCAAACATTAAAAACAATAATTTTTTAAAATTTAGGTTAACTAAAGTTACTGGAGTCACTTCTAGCATGCCAAGACATTATTTTTCATCCTTATTTAAGCATCTTCTATAACAGCAGCACCTACTAAATGTTTAATCTGATGGATTTTAAATTTTAATTTTAAATATATTTTAAATTTTAATTTTAATCTCTTCATTATTAAGAGTTATTAGGTTAATATTAAGGCTTCCTATAAAAAAATTAAATTGCAACTTCAGGATTTTTCAAAGATCATATTTCTGTTTTTCCAGAATAATTAGATTATAAAAAGCTAGGACTTTTAAATGATATTCTCTATATGAAGAAAAAACTGATAAATATATATTTAAAGATTTGACCTACAAAATCTAATACAAAACCTAAAGCATGATATGTTGCTTAAAATTAAACATCATTAATACTGTCAGAGAAATAAGTATCCAAACAAAACATTTTATTGTGAAAAACAAACTTTGTCAAGATATTTTAGAAAAACATATGTTTTTGATAAATACTTTTATAATTATTCTAAATGCAAATTTATTCACAATTTCATATAGCAAAAAATTATTCAACGGTAATTAACTTGTGTTGCTAAAAATTAACAATTCCCGAAGGAGTGTTAAAATTTGAACAAAAATAATTATCCGAAAAAATGTTGTTTTGTCAACAAAGTTTTAAAATTGTTTATTAAAAAAAGTTTTTAAATCAATAGTTTTAGAAATACTTACAACAAGTAATTTTTAATAATTGACTGATATTTTTTTTTGAATTCATTTGATTTACCTTAGATATCATTAAGTATGGATGTTAAAATCAAGGAATGGTCCCAAGCTCAGCACAATATGGTTATTGACTTATTCAAGCGAGGTAAAACATTTAGGTTGATAAATAAAGCAACTGGCTAGGCATTAGGAACCATCAGCAATCTGATTAAAAAGTATAATATGTTTGGATATGTGCAAAATCAGCCAAAATCAGGAGTTAAGCGTAAAACAACATCAAGAATAGATCAAAAAAATGTCAAGATGGTGCAAAAATCCGCTTTTTCTCAGCACCAAAAGTGTCAAACCTCCTTGAGAAAAATTTAGGGCTACAAGTGATATTCGAAAATAGCACATAAGCTATTCATGTGCTATTTTGGAATAGCACATGAATAGCTCATGTGCTATTCGTAATCGATTGAAAGAAAGTGGATTCAAAGCAAGAGTTTCACACAAGAAACCGCTCCTTTCAAAAATCTATCAAAAACAAGAACTTACATTTGCTAAAAAATATGTAAAGATGCCAGTATCATTCTGGATAAAAGTTTTGTGGATGGTCAAAATTTAATCTTGTAATGTCCAATGGAGCTCAAAAGGTATGGAGAAAAAAAGGTGAAGCATTCACACACTCAGTTGTATTTGAGGCACAGTAAAATTTAGTGAAGGTAATGTTATGGTATGGGGATCTATGGCATAGAAAGGAACAAGAAAACTGGAGTTTATTGATGGAATTATGGACTCTGAGGTTTATGTTAACATTCTTAATAAAAATCTTCTGGCTTTAACTGCTTAAAAAACTGCGATTAGGAAAACATTTAGGAAACATTTAACTGTTTATGTTAACATTCTTAATAAAAATCTTCAAGCTTTAACTGCTTAAAAAACTGCGATTAGGAAAACATTAGGAAACACAAAAACGATTAGGAAAACATTCTTCCTAAAGGACAATCACCCTAAACATGCGTCAAAAAAGAAATTTTTTGACGCATGTTTAGGGTGATTGTCCTTTAAAAAAGGAGTTTTTTTATCCAAAAACAAATTGAGTTACTTAAATGGCCAGCACAAAGTCCAGATCTCAATCCAATTGACTATTTTAGATCTGGACTATTTTAGATAAAAAATGTGGCACTCGATGTCAAAAAAGAAAAGAAGAGATATTATCCAAGAAGCTTGGACTGATATGGACTCAGATATGACAAAGAAATTAGTTAAATCAATGCCATGTGAACTTGCAGAAGTCATAAAAGCTAAAAGCAGTTCAAATTGATATTAAAAAGTTATAAAAATAATTACTCAGAGAAGCGTTAATCTTTAAGCCTTAATATTTAAACTTTTGTTTTGTTTGATACTTATTTAATTCTAAAAAATTGCATAGTATAAATGCATAAATCTTAATTTTTTATCAATCAAATATTATTGATATTTTTTTTTTACATATTGAATTCGAAATTAAATTTTCTTTCAGAAAAATTTTTATTTTTTATTTTTATAAAGTTATTTTTATCTGAAATAATCTGACAAAGTTTATTTTCTGTAATAAAATGTTTTATTTGGATACTTATTTCTCTAACTGTTTTGGTTTCTTTTAAATACAAAAACGGCATCATTTAGCTTTATCATTTTATAAGCAACTGCTTGCATTTTTGGTATGTTTCTGCTTCTCTCTGCCAATTAAATTCTTTTCAAGAGTTTCTCCAGAAGAAAAAAGATTTCAATGATATTTAAAGCAACAAGTGACTTCTCCTTTAGTTTTCAACCAAATATTGCTTATTGATACTAAAACCATGTTTGATCAATGACTGTCAATGTGGGAACACAAAGACCAACTTAAACAATTTCCAAACAACTTCATAGGCATTGTTTTTCACAATAAAGTCAGAGAAAAATCTATCAATATTCACAATATATAACAGCAATCAAAATGATAACAAAGTATAACAAAAACATTATTTAACATCAATGACTTACTAAATGGTAAAAAGAACGCACTAAAAAAATTTTAATCAAAAAAATTTTAACAATTTATTAAAAAAAAATTAAAAATTCTAATTTCTTAAGAAAAAAATTTAGATAAAATGATCGGTTCTTTTTCTCAGAAGAAAAATCAAATTTTTTAAAATCAAGGTTCAATTTATTAACCTCATTTACCATTTAAAAGTTTAAGGAAATAAATGTGTAAACCCTTAAAAAACTGAGAGAATTGCTTCTTATATAAACTTTATTTCTAAAAGAGATCCTATTCAAATTAAGCTACAGTGTTATAGTTTTACAATTATACTGTGAAACCAATCCTATATATGAAAACGACAATACTTATTGTATTTAAAAAATCCTTAACTTTTTCAAGGACACTACTCAACATGTTTGAGTAGTGTGCTTAAAAATGACTTTTAAGGACACTACTGAAATATCAAGACTTGAACCAAAAAGATTTTCCAGGACTGTGATTCAACCAGATTATTTTATTTTAATAGAAAGGAAATTCCTTAAATATGTACAAATATGCACAACTTATATTAAGGTAGATTAAAAAAAAATTAATTTTACATATAAATTTAATTTTACATATATAAATTTAATTTTACATATATAAATTTAATTTTACATAAAATTTAATTTTACATAAAAATTTAATTTTACATAAAAGTTTAATTTCACCTAAAAAATTAATTTTACATGAAAATTTAAGTTTACATAAAAATTCAATTTTACATAAAAATACAATTTTTAATTTTACATAAAATTATGAAAAAACAAACAATATATACAACAAAAATATCACAAAAAAGGCATTTAAAAAACCATTAAAATGGAATAATGAAGGTAAACTGATATTTAGTGAAAACTATTTTAATATTTAACTTATAATTTATTTGGATAACACTTGAATAACTCTTTTCAAAAAACTTTTATGTTTTTATGTTAATTATTAAATTAAACTAGTTTTGTGGTAATTTAGTAATTTAAAAAATTAATGCCAAAAAATATAAAAAATGAAAAGAATATTATGATGTCAATATCTCTGTTATGCAAATGCATTACAGTTAATGACATTATATTATCACGACTTCTTATATATATATATATATATATATATATATATATATATATATATATATATATATATATATATATATATATATATATATATATATATAAATATATATATATATATATATATATATATATATATATATATATACATATATATATATATATATATATATATATATATATATATATATATATATATATATATATATATACAGGGCTTGAAATAACAAACTTTTTTCTACAGGACTATATGTCCGGTAAAGACTTAAGTTTACTGGACATGTCTGATAAAAATTTAAAAAGTGCGATCAAAGGCCATTCCTAAACACGCCTAAAATGTTTTGTTTTTACAACTTGACCACGCAATTTACATCGACAACTCAAGGCATTTCAAAATGCGCCGAAAAGAAAAAGAAAAATTTGTAAGATATCAAAAAGAAAACCTTAAAGATATAGAAAAATTCAAACTCAAAAAACTTAAAAAAGAAAATATATTTATATTATGTTTTTTAAAAATTTACATTATGCGAAATGCTTTACAAATTATAAAATACATAAATTATTACGTAAATATATTAAATAAATAAATTATGTAATTATTAAATGCATAATTAAATATGTAATAAGTATGTATAACTAATACAAAATTATTAAATACATCAATTACTATGTAAATATATATTAAATACATAAACTAATAAGTTATTACTTTATTAAATATTACTTATTACTTTATGAAACAAAGTTAAAAATTAACTAATGTTTACAATAAAAACATTTTATTTAAATAATTAAAGTATAATATAGGTATTTGCATTTATATAAATATGTATTTCTTTATAAATCTTTTTAAACTTTTTCAAGGATCAAATTTTTTTATAAATCTTTCAAAACTATTTCTAGGACACTTTTATTAGCAAAAACTTTTAACGCGAAAACAAACCTTATGTAACAACTCAAATTTAAAAGTGTAATTAAAAATACTGGTTTCTATAAACATTAAAATAACTATGTTGTTAAAATTTTTATAAAACAAATTTAAAAGGAATTTTCAAAGCCAAAATATTTGTTTGAAATTTATAAAAATCATTGGACAAAAAAAAATAAAAATAACTTTAAATTTAAATTAATAATTAATTGCAACATTTTAACATGAATGATATATATTATATATGTACATATGTATTATTATATATAAAACGATTTGAAAGGAAAGAGTTTATCCATGAAGAAAGTTAACCAACAATTCTGTATTTTTCTAGTTTAAATTATAAAGGTTTATGCAGTACTTTATCGAAAGCTTTAGCATAACCAAGGAATATGACATCTGTAGATTTTTTATTTTAAAACCCATAGTTTCTAAAAGATTTGTAACACTTGATTTATTTGTGACAAATTCGTGTTGACAGGTAGATATAAGATCATTAAGAGATAAATGTTCTGCGATTTTATCTCTATATATTTTCTTAAGAACTTTACAAAAAACATCTGTTTTGCAGTTATTATTATGTAATGGAGTAACATTGGCTTCTAACCAGAATTCTGATAATTCAGATTGATCAATTAAATGTTAAAATATAAGCAATGATGGTTTGGCTAATGATTTTGCACACTTTCGTAGAACTAATGGACAAATGCAGTCAGTGCCAAACGATTTGTTTGGATATAATTTGAGTATATGCGATTCTACTAGAGATTGGTCTTTTTTTTAATGAGCTGATTGTGTTTGATGTTCTGTTTGGGAAATACGGTAGTGTGTATACATCTCCGTTTGTGAAAACAGAATGAAATTGCGAATTTAGTACATTTGCTACATCCACTTTCTTTATGCTAATATCTGATTTAGTGATCAATGCATTATTAGGGCAGGATGAAGAATGTTTAGAATTAATATAGTTTTAGTATAAAAGACAATTGGATTGCATTAATTGTTTGCTAAATCTTCTACAAAGATTCTAATTGCTTAACAAGTATACTTTTTGATTTGATTTTAAACTAAATCTTCTACAAAGATTCTAATTGCTTAACAAGTATACTTTTTGATTTGATTTTAAACTGCATTATTAGGATTAACTAGAAATGGAACTTTCCACTTTGAATTTCTAATTGTGTACAATAGTTGTTTTTTTGTTCTAATTAACTCAATAATGTCAATTAAACCATTAAACCCAAGATTGATGGATTTTTTTTCTGTGTTTTGATATAGGAGATATGAATTTAGCATATAGTTAATGATATATATCTGTCCATTATTTGAAGGAATCACTGATACTTAAATTTTTAAACATAGTAATCCAATCATAACTATTAAAAGCTTCATTTAGTTTTACATAGTTATCTTTTTTATAACATAATTTTGAGAAAACAAATGGGGTTGAGTATTTTGATTTTTCAATGATGAGATTCCATATGAGCAGTGAGTGACCTTGTGTTGCATATCTAAGAGGCAGATCAAAGGTTATTTTACTTATTTTGTCTGGAGAGTCTGTTATAACAAGATCTAATGTGTTAATGCATTTATCTTTCTTAAATATAAATGTTGGGGAGTGTATTGGATTTCATTAATGCATTGATACAAAAACGAATTATTGAGTGTGTCAATAAAGTTTGTTTCAATTGGTTTACTTGGTCTTTTGAAGTTTATCGAATAGTCATCATTTCAAACAATGTTAGGATAATTAAAATCGCCTGAGAGTAATAGTCCCGAAAAACGGTTACTATCAATAGATTTTGTGTGTGTGTGTGTGTGTGTGTGTGTGTGTGTGTGTGTGTGTGTGTGTGTGTGTGTGTGTGTGTGTGTGTGTGTGTGTGTATATATATATATATATATATATATATATATATATATATATATATATATACAGGCCTTCTCAGGAAAGGCGTGCGGTCGCATGCCTTGAATGACCACACATATATATTTTTGTTGTTGATAACATGGCCACGATTTTTTTTGCATTTATTAAAAATGACGCATCTCAAAAACGCGCTGAAAAAGCTAAATTAATTGCTCATCTTTTTTTAATTATTATTAATAATTCATTATTATAGTTATTAATGAAAAAATAAAAACATTAAAATAATATATATGGGCAATTCCATTTTTAACTTAAGTTACACGCGCAACAACTTTACCAAATATTAGCTTATTTAATCTTTTAAATTAAACTTAAAGCAATTTTGTATGAAAGCTGTTAGTCTAATAAATAAAATAAGCTTAAAAGTTTTGAGTTTGGCCAAAAGAAAGCAAACTTATAACTAAAAATGCCACTTGCACTAATGTTACACAGAAAACAAGGTAAAAAAACAAATTCAACTTATAGGTCTCATTTCTGCGAATCAGTAAAGCAGTTTGTATTAGAAACTTTTACAAAATGCAGATAATATACCAATTTAAAATTTTTATAAAAACATTTTTAAAATAAACTTGTTTTTTTGATACTGTGTTTTTTTACTTAAATTACATCACTTACATTATTGAGCGGTTATCATAATTTTTTTTATCTATTATTAAGAGTTAGAGTTACGTAACAAAAGAATTGCATAAGTATCGAACTCATTCATTAAAAATAATTAACAAAGAAATTTTTTAAAAACTGGTGGCACTCTTACTGAGTGATTTTTCATAACATTCATGAAAGTTATCAAACCGAAAACAGTTTTTTCGCAAAACCAAGAGCAACTTCAGAAAAATATTTTAGTTTTACATCTTTATTATTACTTAATTGAATAATTGGTTTGATGAAGTTTTTATTTACACTTCTTAAGTTTATGCGTATTGCTTTATTTTTATAAGATTGAATTTTTATAATGCTGCTATGTTAATTTTTTAAATATTTAAATCTTTTCTAAACATCTATATGTCAACCAAAATAATAGTACATAAACAAACAAACAAAAAAACAATAAAATAAATAATTTTAATACATATAAAAAAAAAAATTTTTTTTTTTTTAATTCTTCTTATATAAAAAGTTTTAGTTAAAACCTTGTCAAGTAAACAGGAAGAAATAATAATTACTTAATGACGTAATCCATTTAGTAAACAAAAACTTAACGAAAAATCGCCAGAATTTTATTAAATGCATGAAAACAAATAAAAATGTATATATATATTATTTTAATCTTTTTATCTTATCATTAATTACAAATATATATATGTGCATTATTGTTAGGTTTTTATTTTCTTATAAATAATTATAATAATAAATTATTATTAATAAAAAAAAACCAATAAGATGACTAATTAGTTTGATTTTTTCAGCGCGTTTTTAAAATGCGTCATTTTTAATAAATGCAAAAAAAATCGTGGCCATGTTATCAACAAAAAAATATATATGAGTGGTCATTCAAGGCGTGCGACCACACGCCTCTCCTGAGAAGGCCTGATATATATACACATAAATATATATATATATATATATATATATATATATATATATATTTTATATATATATATATATATATATATATATATATATATATATATGCATATATATATATATGCATATATAGATATAGATATATACATATATAAATATATAGACATACACATAGATATAGATTTAAATTAGTAGAAAATCACTTAACATTTTTTTTTCATTTTACACTGTGTTTCATCATCAGTGTAAAATGAAAAAAAAACTTTGTTATATATATATATATATTAAAAAAAACACCATTTTTTGTTTTTTTTAATATATATATATATTAAAAAAAAACAAAAAATGGTGTTTTGTTTTTGATTGTCGTCGAAATGTCAAAGCAATTAAATTAATGCAGAAGTACATTAAATTTTATTGTTTTTTAAAAATTTTTTAAAAAACCGCAATTATAACGACTAGAAAGTTTTTTTTTATTAGTGGTGTTTTTGTTTTTGTTTTATTAAAAAACATTTTTAAAACATGTGTAAATGTTGCTACATCGACTGTCTTAAAGCCTGACTCGCAACGGAGTGCTGCTACATCGACTAACAAATAGCCTGACTCGCAAGGGAGTGCTGCTACATCGACTGACAAATAGCCTGACTCTTTTTAACTACCATGCAAGAGTATATATATATATATATATATATATATATATACATATATATTAAAAAAAAAACACTATATTTTTTAATCTTGACATATTTCGTAGTAAACGCTACATTTTCAAAAGATAACATTTTAATTTAAAACTGAATATGAATATAAAATTAAAATTTGAAGACATTACAGAGAAATATTAACAGACAAATAGAATTGCTAGAACATATAAATATTTATATTACATATATTTGTATATAATTATATATAATAATAATAATTAGTATATAATTAATAGAATGTATAAAATCAACAACAAATGGCTAGTATTTGATAAGGACATAAAAAATCTATCTATTGTTTTAAAAAATAATCAATATACACCTAAAGTAGTTAACACTAAAATTAAATTATTTGTTGATATAAAGTTAAATCTATTTGTTATAAATAGTATTGATAACCCTATATAAGATATTAAACACTTTCATTTATAGGATTTTACTCAAATTTTACTAAATCTTAAGGTAATAATATCATTAAAAAATAATGTCAAGATGTTATATTTATTTTAATTTTCACTACAGAGTAAAAGTTTTGCAAAAAATAAGGGGTTGCACCCTATATAACCTAATTCGCTGAAATTTGGCACAAATATGTAAAGATGTATGTTAGGAGAGTCTGAATTTTTTTTAAGAATTTTTTATTCCCTGAGAAATTACAGCAACTTAAAGTTTGTTAAATTTTGACTAAAAAATGAGAAAGGAAAAGTGCCGGAAATGTGTCAGTTTACTATCACCCTTAAAAAGTGCTACCTCAAATAAAAAATATTGAATTCTTTACAGATAAGTGTGCAGGTCAATATAATTGTAAAAATATTTTAAATTTTTGTTTTCATCTTGAAGATTTTAGTCTTTCTCCTAAACCGAACTTTTTTGCAACTAGTCACGGTAAGCAACCTTGTGATGGGATAGGTGGTACAGTTAAACGTTTAGCAACACTAGCAAGCTTGCAAAGAGATATGGGTAATCATATTTTATCTCCATAAGCAATGTACAAATATTGCAATGAAAACATTAAAGGTGTAAATTTCACTTATATATCATCAGAAGATTTAACTTTGGTGAGAAACACTCTTAAGGAACGGTTGGATACTGCAAATACTATACCTACAACAGGTAGTCGCCATTAGTTTTGTACCACTTGGCCATTAAAAGGTTAAAATATATATATTTAACAGGCTTGGTTGGGAAGCGGGTGCGATCGCACTCGATAATTGACCACGGAAATAATATTTAGTTGCAAAAAACTGGCCAGATTTTTAGTCGTTTTGAGAACATTTTAAAAACAAACAAAAAAGTTTAACAGGACAGATGAGAGACAGTTAAAAAAAGAAAAATTGCTTTTAACGCAAAAAAACTTTAAGCAAAATAAATACTATTAGCGCAAATATTTTTGAAACGTCGCTCTTTTATAAATTTTTTCATAAAATTAAGTGACATTTTTTATATAAAGTAACAACTTACTATTAATGATTTTTTAATAAGGAAACAAATGTTCTCCGATTTATCAAAGAGTATATATAATTTTTATTTATATACATTTGTCTTTTTTCCAGTGCTGAATTTAGGAGGTGGGGTATCCTGTAGTAGAATGGCTAAACCCTCGGGACTCACAATGTTGGGGGCCGCGAAATGGTCATGAGGACCATTAGGCATTTTTCAAAGTCATTTTTACGCTGTGGCACATAAAAAAGGCCACCAAAAAAATGCAGTCCCCGGCCCTGAAAAATCCAACAAGATTCAACCAATAAAACTAACGCTAGAGGATTTATTTATAAATAAATTTTTTTTAATAACTGCTTTATGCTTCGTGTAGTTTGAAAAGTTTAACGCATGTGAAACAATTTTTCTTAGTAAGATGAGCAAATAAAATAATTAAATCATTGAGTTAATGTAGAAATTCAAATAACTAAACAGAAATTAACTAAAAACGTTAAATTACTATGTGAGGACGAAGCGGAACTGCTTCACAATACCGCTGATGATGTTTAGTGAGTGGGCTTTATAATTTTAATTAGTATTTAAAACAGAAAAAAATAACTTCAAGTTCAAGTATAATGAGTTTGTAAGAATGGATAAGTTAGTATGCCAATTTCTAAGAACTTAAAACCATTCTTTCTTGGGGGAAAGAATCATTTGTCGGGTACGCTGAGGAAAATAGATTAGTGGTTAAAATTATTTGTATTAACTTTGATGATTATAAATAATTTCATTGAAAATGCAGTTATTAATAAAAGTATTTTGTTTACAAAATCAATCGCACAAATTGCTCTAAAAGATTACATTTAAATAAAATACACATACATAAAATTACATGTATAAAAAATACATTCCTTATATAAAAAATAAGAATATAATAAAAAATCTATAATATATTCACAAAACGTTGACAAGTTAAAAAAGATAAATTTAAACCATTTATTTTTGTAAACAAATGTTAGTTTAAAACATTTATAGCTTTGTAGATGTGGCTTCGGGAATTAAAATAATAGTTCAAATGATAGTATATTCTTAAAACAATTTATGCTAGAAATTCCAACCAAAACATTACAAAACTCAAATAATACAATTTTTCAAAATATTTTAACAGAATACTCTAAAAATTTTGGTTAGTATTTTTTTAAACAATAGAATTAGTTGTTCATAGATTTGGCGGGTTTTTTGTGTTTTTCTTATTTTTCCGCACAAGATGTTTGAGAACATTCGAGTATATGTATGTTTCCATGTATGTCCGTAAACAAAATATTTCAAAATTTATGATAAAACAATGAACTTAATTAAATGTTCTCAAAACGACTAAAATATCTGGCCAGTGTTTTGGAACTAAATATTATTTTGTTGGTCAGTAATCAAGTGCGATCGCACCCGCTTCTGACCAAGCCTGATTTAATATACCTTTTATTATCTTTAAAAAAAACATGTATAATTTTATTGATAAACTTAAATAGATTTTTTATTTGTGTGGAATCATCCTCAAAAGTATTTTGTTTTATTTTTGGACAAATTTTAAATGCCTTTAATGAAACATGTTTAACAAAATAAGTAAAATGGAATAAGTGCATATGTTGCTTTTTTTTTCTAGATAGGCGCAAAGCTATGCAGTGCTGATGAAGATTTTGCTTTTATTCATGACTTTGGAAACACCCCTGTAACAACTGTAAACTTAGTACCAAGTGATTATGCCTGTGTTTTCTATGAGCAAAAGTAGTAGATATGAGTCATTGAAGACATTATTCAGAGGATAAAGATGTGCTTGTTAAACTTATGTGTCCGAATGATTCTGCACGATCGTTTAAATGGCCACCAGTGGATAGCCAATGCTAGATTCCAGATGTCCACAACATTTGCAAAGATTAAGTACTGACTACAAAAACAGGGCTTTGCTACTATTTAGCCAAAGATGACTTGAAAAATATTTTTCCTTTTTTTTCCAAAATTATAAGGTAAAAAAAACAACCTTATTTTCAAAAGGTTTTTTTATACCTTATAATTTTCATAATTTCCTGATATCTCCAACAAATCATTCTGAAATCTCATAACTTGTATCTAAATTAAAACCTAGAAAATCTCAAAGTCCAAACAGCATTCCCACAAACATTCTTTTTGATTTAAATTCTGAATTTTCTCATATTCTCTCTAAGCTAATTAATATCTCCTTTTTAAATGGAATTTTTCCTGACATTTAGAAATTATCTTGTGTCATTCCAGTATATAAAAATGATTCAAAGCTCTCATGTACAAACTATAGACCAATCCAATTCTTTTTAACATTAGCAAGCTCCTTGAAAAACTAATGAACTCTAGATTATACTTATTTTTGATTTAATTAAACTGTTTAAATGAATTTCAGTTTGGATTTCGACCAAAACACTTGTATAATAAATATAACCTAAAAAAAAAAAAAAAGAACTGGATAATGGTCATTTCATAGGTGGTGTTTTTATTGACTTACAAATAGCGTTTAAAACCATTAATCATACCATTTTAATTTCTAAACTTGAACATAACTGAATCTGCAGAGTTGCTTGTAGCTAGTTTCAATATTATAGTTCAAATCGAAAGCATTTTTTTAGCATTAATGGTTACATATCAAATAAAAAACATATAGTTTGTGGTGTTCCCTAGGGTTTTGTACTTGGCCCTTTACTGTTTTTGAGTTATATTAATGATCTAAACATTTCTATCTCATCAATCATTCTGTTTGCTAATGATACTAATATCTTGCATATAAATAAATCTCATCATTCCTTGTGTAAGAATATAAACTTAGACCTTAAAGGAATAGTTTATTGGCTAAATGCAAACTTATCTGAACTTGGAAAAAACTGATATTTTTTTCATCTCTAAGACAAAAAATTTTATACAACAATCATACAATTAAAATTAAAGTTAATAATAGTCGTTTATAACACATGTTGTTAAATATCTTGATATTTTTATAGATTTGAACCATAGCCTACAACAGTGGCAGGCCTAGTAAACATACGGCTAAAAAAAAACTGTAGGCAAGTTTTAACTTGATAAAGTTCCAGTAATATGGCGCATTTTAAAAAAAGAACGTGGTTTTAAATTTATTATGCGATACATTTAATTTTTTATGTATATTAAATTTGTTTTCTTTTTAGAGCTAAATAATTAAATTTGAAGAACATGGTTTTTAAGTGTTGTGTCACTGGATGCAGAGGTAACTACGATATTACAAAGTCTGTAAAAATTTTTTGCCATCCAAATAAAAAAAATGTGGATGAACAAAAAAGATGGATTTGTGCTATACCTCAAGATAATATTTCAGATAGCCCAAATACTTTTATTTATGAAAATCATTGGCCTAAAGACTATGAAAAAGTTTTAGTTTACAGGAAGTTAAAGCCAAAACATCCATCATCTGTATTTTCTTGTGTAAATCCAAGTCAAATTCCGACTCTACTTGCACCACTAAGACCAACTACTAAATCATTGCCATCTTTAGAAGTACTTTGCCTGATGAAAAGGAGGCTTTTGTGAAAGCTGATACTTCTTTCTTTTAAAGATATGTGCATATATATATATATATATATATATATATATATATATATATATATATATATATATATATATATATATATATATATATATATATATATATATATATATATATATATATATATATATATATATATATATATATATATATATATATATATATATATATATATATATATATATATATATATATATATATGTATATATATAATTACATTTACTTAAAAAATATACTTTTTAAATAAAAAATAAGAATATACTAATAAAATCTATAACTCATAATGAACTTTCAAAATTTTGACAATTTAAATAATATATATATATATATATATATATATATATATATATATATATATATATATATATATATATATATATACAGGCTTGGTCGGGAAGCGGGAGCGATCGCTCTCGAATACTGACCACGGAAATTATATTTAGTTGCGAAAATCTGGCCAGGTTTTTTAGTCGTTTTAAGAACATTTAAGTTTATTTACGAAACAAAAAATTTTTGTTTTACGGACATACATGGAAACATAAAAAACTGAAATGTTCTCAAAACATCTTGGTGCGAAAGAATAAAAAGAATATTCGCGAACATTAAAAACACACCAAATTAACGAACAAACTAATTCTATTGGTTCAAAAAATAAGCTGACTAAGCGAAATAAAATTTTGGAGCATTTTGTTGAAATGTTTTAGAAATTACATTATTCATATTCAGATTTCTAGCATAAATCGTTTTAAGAATATATATTAATTGTTTACAAAAATAAATGTTTTTAATATACATTAATTAAATTATCAAAATTTTAAAAGTTTATTTTAAATTATAGATTTTATTAGTACATTCTTATTTTTTATTTAAAAAGTATGTATTCTTTATGTAAATGTAATTTTGTTGATCTGTTTTTTATCGTAATGTTTTTAAATCTGTTTTTTATTGTAATGTCTTTTAAAGCAATTTTTATGATTTAAACAAAGACTTACAAAAATAATTGTGTCTTCAATAAAGTTATAATCGTTAAAGTTAATAAAACTAATCATGTAACACATAAGAAGTTTATGGTTACTAAACACAAACAACGCATACAAAGTAACTCGCGGATGAACAAGCACCGCGTCTGAGGTCATGACAGAACACAAATATATATAGCAATTAATTAGATATAAAAAAAAGTTTCTAGATATTGGTTTACTAACTCTAATTATTTTTGCTTCATTTGCCATTTTTAAAAACTCGTTACACTTTTTTCTGCTTTAATTACTAATTAAATAGCCCACTCACTAAACATCATCAGCGATATTGTGAAGCAGTTTTGCTTCCTTGTCATATTTTTAACCTTTTTAGTTGATTTCTATCTTGTTAATTTAATGTCTATAGTAACTCAATGATTTAATTATTTCATTTGTTTATCTTACTAAGAAGAATTGCATCAAATATGTTAAACTTTTCAAACTACGCGAAACGTAAAATAGGTATTAATAAAAATTAGCTTTTTTATTTATAAAATAATTTAGCTTAAATAAAACTAAAACTTGCAAACTTTGTTTAATAAAGAATATTTGTTTCCTTTTTAAACAATCGTAAGATGTTACTCTACATAAAGAACATCGCTTAATTTTATAAAAAAATTTTTGTAATTGTCTCTCATTGATCCAATTAATCTTGAGCGCTTTTTTTTTTTGCTTGTTAAAATGTTCTCAAAACGACTAAAAAATCTGGCCAGCTTTTCGCAACTAAATATTATTTACGTGGTCAGCAATCGAGAGCGATCGCTCCCGCTTCCCGACCAAGCCTGTATATATATATATATATATATATATATATATATATATATATATATATATATATATAACATTTATTTTTGTAAACAAATAATGATAGTTTATAAAATTTACAGCGTTGCAGATGGCTCCAAGAATGAGCCATAGAATTGATAATATTTTCTTAAAACAATTTACGCTAGAAATCTCAAAACAAAACAAATTGTGAATGATACAATTTCTAAATCATTTCAACAGAATACTCAAGAACTTTATTTCGCTTTGTCAGCGTTAATTTGGCAGGTTTATAGAGTTCTCCACCAAGAACATTCAAGTTTTTTATGTTTCCATGCATGTCCGTAAAACAAAACTTTTTTTTTACGTACATAAACTTAAATGTTCTCAAAAACCTGGCCAGCTTTTTGCAACTAAATATAATTTTTGTGGTCAGTATTCGATAGAGATCGCTCTCGCTTCCTGACCAAGCCTGAAGAGTCTCTAATTTAAGCTTCTTTTATTATCTTTAATGCAGCTTGAAGTCCCCTTTTTAATAAGGCACTTTAAAATGGGACTATTCTTTTGATATTTTCATTTCGATCTTAACTTTTATGCCAAATGATTTTACTTTTTGTCAAGTTGTGCAGCAAAGGCTTTTTCGAAAACAGAATCACTTATTTTTGAAAGAAAACTCTGTTTTTTCCACAAACTGAAGTTGTAATGTTGATTTCTTGTGTTTTTTTTGCACTTAATTTAATTTTTTTTGAACTGGAGAGTCAACTAAGAAGAAACTAATGATTTTTTTCATATTTAGTTTTGTGTTATTTTGTTTAATTAATATTTTAAATTATGTCGCAAATAGCAGAAAGTTTGTGTTCTAAAAAATCATTATAAGACATGAGATATTCGGACAAACATTGGACAGAATTGACAAAATTTCTTAGCAACGTAAATGCTTGTAGAATTGATATTGGGACAAAAAATAATTTGGCATCATAAAGACGAACAAAAATAAACGAAATAAATTAAGGAAAATTCTTCTCAAGCAAATTTAGTTAGTAAATAATTATTAGTTTGTTGGCTAAAAAGTTATAAAAATAAAACAATAAACTTACAACTACAAAAGTAATAAAGCTCTAGTCACTAACTGCTTTATAAAAGTAATAAAACTATAATAGCATTATTACTTTTATAACTTTTAAAGATTATTCTTTGTTCAAACAATGCTACTAATTCCAAACTTCAATTTTTTTTTTTATTTTAATTCACCTCCTCAAGGCCGAGAAGGCCACTACAGACGAGGAGGCTACTTATTTGTGGTTATAACCCTCTCTCAACTCTATAACTCCGAAACACGAACCTTGACAAGCAAGGCCGCTGCGCGGAGAAACGAGTTGAATTAAAATAGAATATAGAAAAAATAAATTGGATATGCAAATATTATTAAAACTTATTAAGGAACTTAAACAACTTTATACAAATGTAGTGGGTAAAAAGTTTAGCATTTTGAAAAATATAACAAATGGTCCAATCAACATTATCATTATCAATCACATTAGAAATATAGGCTTCTATCTGCATTTTTGTATTTTAATATTAAAAGTCATATTTATACAAGTCAAATAGATACTACTTTATTCATGAAACATGAATAATAAACAACTTATAGTTATAATAAATAGCAGCAGTAAAACATTTTAACAATGTTATATCAAAATTTAAATTCTCACAACATAAAAAATATTAAATAAAACCTTAAAAAACATTGAAACTGTAAAAAACATTAGATAAAACCTTAAAAAAAACATTAGATAAAACCTTGAAAAAATTTTTAGATAAAACCTTAAAAAACCTAATGAAAAATTTATAACCTGTTTTACTATGAAATTTACAATGACATTTTAAAGTAGCTGAACCTGATAGATGTAAGTAGCATAAAAATGGCTGAAATGCATTAATAATATTACTATTACACTCACCAGAAAAATATTTTACCAGATCATTCCTGCCAATTATACCAAGTACCTTCACAAAAGCATCATAGTTATCAATCCCTAGAAGCATACAATGTTCTAAAGTTTGAATTAATTCAATAGGAGTTTCAATCTTTTCTAGTTGACCATAGTTAATTTGTGTTGAATAATAAAATTTAATTGCTTTAAAATCTTTATCTGACAAATTAATTGCAACCTTAAGTAAAATTTCTTTATATTTTTTATTATCCATGTCTTTAAATTACTAAATAAAAAATTTTATACAACATTTGAAATATTTTAACATTTTACAAAATAAAACGTTTAATTATCAATAATTGTTTAACAGAACAAATATAAAAAAAGTGAAATAATTTTATAAAAATAGTTTTATGTAATATATAATATAACAGTGATGAACCGAGAGTTCATTTAAATATATATATTTTTTCAGCAACTTAGGGGAGAGTGGGGATTTTCCTGAGTAGCCTCAGCCCCCTACTAAAACAAAACAGTGTTGAGTTTTATGCAAAGAATAAGTTTATTTAAAATACCATCTCGTTGTAAAAAGCATCTCTTTGAATTTTGCAGTCAACCTAAGGATACGCTACTTAAGTTAAGCTAAAAGTATTATATTCATGATTTTAATATACAAAAAAAAAAGTATTGCATTCATGATTCATAAAAAAAAAAGTATTATATTTTGATTTATATATTTGCAATTCTGCACATTTAAACTTTTAGTAATGAGTAATCCATCCAGTCGGAATCACGTGACTCTAACGCGAAATCAAAAGTAACCATAATAAATTAACTTTTACGGAAAGCCAAGAAAGCAATAATTAACAATAACCTAGGAAGTATAAAACAGATGTTAGTTCATCGGCGTCCTACGATTCAACCGAATCTCTAATTTCAATTTAGAACCGAATATGAGAAATTTATTACACAACCGAAAATATTTACGAAAAAAATTAGAACCGAAAAAATTTCAATTGAATTTTCGATCGAAAGTTATTAATGATTTTAGAACCGAATTTCATTAAAATGGTTTGCAACCGAAAGTTACACTTAATTAATTACAATTAAGTGAGCGTTTTTAGAAAACGATGAGGGAAAACGAAGAATAATGAATGAAAAGGTTGCTGACCCATACCAAATCCTCAGTCGATGTAGCAGCACTCCACTGCGAGTCAGGCAATTTGTCAGTCGATGTATGTACTGAAGCCCCCAGCAGCAGGATATTTGACGTTAGGTGAGTATGACATCATCATGCTCACCTAACTCAGTAGTATAAGATATATGTATATATATTTTAAAGAAATTTTAATCGTTTATTTTATTGTAAAACGACTAACTGAAAAAAAAAAAAAAAAAATAGATTAAAAAAAGAAAGGAATTTAAAAAAAGAAAATAATTTGATCCAAATTTTTTCGGTTGAAAATTCGGTTTAAAAACTTTCGGCGCAAGAAAGGATTTTGTAATTTGATCCTGCAATGAAAGTATACTTTTTGGATCTAAAATTTTCGGTTGTGAAATATTTCGGGCAATATTTTTTAAAGAATTCAAAGAATTTTTCAAAAATTTTGCTTTGAAGTCGGAGTCGGAGTTGTACTCAAAAAATTTCAACAAATGGAGTCGGAGTTGGAGTCGTTACTTTTTTTTTACGACTCCACACCCCTGCTTATTGGTAAACCTTTATTTTTAAATTATTATAAACGTACCTATTTGCGTTAACGCATAAAGATTAGGCGTTTAATTACAATCTTGATGTCATTTTCTTATTGTTTACGAAACAAAAGGTTACGAGGTTCCCCGAAGAATTTCAATGCAGTTGAACTTCCATCTGTTTTATACTTCCACGCAATAGCTTAATGTTTACAATTACTTTAAACTTTAATCAAAAGAAACGATGAATAGATGTCTGCAAAATATTAGTCTTTTAGGTGATTATACTTTATTTTACATACTTTTAGATCTCTGTTTAAAAAAAAAAAATTATACCTTATATTGCTGTAAACATGTTATTTTGCTTTTTTAGGTTATAAAAAATACAGATATTTTAATATTTATTTACCAACACGGCTGACTTAATAAAAGGCCTGAAAGACACGAAAAATAAAATAAAATATAGCAAAAACATTTGCTAATAATATTATCTTTTTGTACTAAAAAGTAGAAAAAAATTTTTTAATTTAAATTTAATAGTTCCGTAAACTAAAGATTGACAGGTCTGTGGAAGGTTTATTTAGAAACATACCTGTTAATCTTTAGTTTACGGAATTATTGAATTTAAATTAAAAATTTTATTTTATAACAGCATCTTTAATTTTTTTTACAGAAAAGTTTTAGAGAAATTTGGTGCAAAGAAGAGCAACACCATATAATTAAGTCTGTTCATGATGGTAAATGAGTCTAGTTCATGATTTCTAATGAGGCTAACGCATTATCTGGCCACATAGGCATCAGTTCAACAACAGAGCATATTAAAAAGAGATTTTTTTGGTTTGGTATGATAAAAGACATTACAGTCTATGTTTCAGAATGTGATAATTGTCAAAAAGCAAAAAACAAGAAACTTCAAGTTAAACCATTGTTACAAAGCATATCGATTCCAAAAGGTAACATGAAACAGGTTGGGATTAATTTGACTCAACTCCCAGAAGTAAATGGATATAAATATCTGATAGTACTAGTTGATTATTTCAGCAAATGGGTAGAAGCTGAACCTCTTTTTGATAAAACAGCAAAATCTGTTGCAATATTCCTGTATAAACAAATATGTAGACACGGGTGTTTTGAAATACAAATTAACGATCAAGGCCGTGAATTTGTAAATGAGCTTTCAAATGAACTTCACAGAAAAACTGGGACTCGCCAACGCATGACGAGTGCATACCATCCACAAGCAAACGGTTTAGTAGAACGTCAAAATCAGTCAATAAAACGAACATTGGTAAAGGTGCTAGAAGATGCTGCTTTTGAATGGCCATTTATTATTGACGGTGTTTTATTTTCAATGCGAATTAGAAAACACAAATCAACTGGATTTTCACCCTTTGAATTACTTTATCAAAGAGAACCTGTTCTGCCGATTGATATAGATCAGAACCTAATTGACTATAATGATAATGCTACTCTGATTGAAGACGATTCCCAAAACAAAAAAGCAATTTTGGAAACATTCAATAAAATGAATGAAATTATGAAGTGCATTTTCGATGAAGCTTACCAAATTTAGTTTGCTTGAAAAGGGTCTAAATATAAAAGGACTTATATCCAAAAATCACAAGTGAGGCAAAAACGCCACTATGACAAATGAGTTAACCCAAAGAATAGTATTGCTATAGGAACAAAAGTTTTATTGCGAAATCATAAACGTGATGACAGAAAAGGTGGAAAGCTTGTTAAGCCATGGATAGGACCATACACGGTAACTAATATTTCAAGTACTAATAACTGTAGTTTAAAAAATGAAAAAAATGTAATATTGAAAAATAAGTACAATCTAACAAGTTTGTCCTTGTACAAAGAAAAAACATTTAGTAATGGA
This sequence comes from Hydra vulgaris, assembly GCF_022113875.1. Lineage (NCBI taxonomy): Eukaryota > Metazoa > Cnidaria > Hydrozoa > Anthoathecata > Hydridae > Hydra > Hydra vulgaris. Next base: position 789,740 of record NC_061161.1, read on the forward strand.
AGCATTCAAATAGAAGAAGTTAACAAATTATCAAATGATAATGATATCAAAATTGAACCAGTTATCAAAGACGTTGAATCAAGCAAGTCATATATAAATACTCAACATGAAAGCTGTTTAAATGTTTTAGACAAAGAAATAGCAAAGTGTGCAACTTTTGATATGAAAAAATTAATTGCAGAAAAGTTTGAAATTGTTTGGAAACACAATGTCGCCGTAGGAAACATAAACCTAACTCTTTGTCCTCAGGGACTCCATAGAATTAAAGGAGATGGAAACTGCCTTTTTAGAGCAGTTTCTTTTATCATAACAGGAAGTGAGGATGAGCATAAGCAAATTAGAGATAAGGTTGTTAACCATATGTGTAACCAAACACACGATGAAATGACTGGATATTTGAGTATGCCAATTCAAACGCATATTTGTAAAACTAGGATGCTTGAAGATGCGACATGAGCAACTGATGCGAAGATAATTGGATGTGCTTCATTTATGAAAGTAGATATTCAAGTATACAGCAAATATGGAGAGAAAACAAAATGGATGATCTACCCATGCAGTTTACGGCTTAATAAGTTAAGTGACTATTCTATATTTTTAGACAATTCAACTGGGTTCCACTTTGATGTTGTGATTAATAGTTGAAAATCTAGTCCATATACATTTGTATTTCTTTTACGAGTTTTAAATAATGCTGTTTAATTTTAATTATTGTATTTTCTTTTCTTGTACTATGTAAGTTTATATATTAAAAACAGCAATTTGTTTGAAAACGGAAGTAATATAGTTAGGCTGTCTAAATAAAAAAAAGATTTTAATAAAATTACGTGGTGCAAATTTAAAATTTTTTTACATTACATATTGTCTTACAAATCGTTATCTGAAAATTGCCCCTCATCTATTTTCAAACACAAAAAAATTTATTTCATTTCGCAATGGTGTTTGAATCTGCTGCTACACCTTTCAAAAATAAATTTGAAAATTTTCTTTAACATTACCTTCATAAAATCACATTTAAAAAAATCTATAAAGTGAAGTCCTTTTCTAAAAACCTCCCCACCTCTCTTCTCTCATCCTTTTTATCTCAAATCCCTCCTCCAACCCTATTTGGACGACGTCTTCTATTGATGACCCCTTACTACATGATCTGGATCGGCTCTTGTTTTTTCATTTAAACACTAAAATATTTTAAAATAATGTTCATATTAAACGGAATCGTTTTTTTATTGCTATTTAAAAAACAACTGTCTTTCAAACATTAAAAATAAAAATTCAAAATACAACAAAGTCGCAAAACACATTTTGCCGCGTAATATTATGGGAGTCAAAATCTCATAGTGGGACTAAAAATTTAATATAAGATTTTTACTGGGGAGTAAAAATTTAATAAGCGGTTTTTACTGGGGAGTAAAAATTTAATATGAGGTTTTTACTGGGGAGTAAAAAAAAAGCGGGAGTAATAATCTAATACTACACCGGCACTGCGAGCAATTACCTTTTTTAATTTTATTTAAAAAAAGTTTTTTTTCAAAAAAAAAAGTATAAAAAAAAAATACAAACCCACAAGCGCAATATTAGCCGATTTTAAAAAAATAAACATTTATAAAATTCAGAATTTTTCTTATAAAAAAAAACAAACCCGCTTCTCAGCCTAATGGCTAAGATCAGGAAGGGTACCCTTTGTGATTTTTAGTTATAATAACCGAGCTAGCGACCTTTTAGAGTGAAAAGTTTGTATTGAGTGGTATTGAGGGCTATATAGAGAGTGTGAGGGGCGTATTAATTGAGGAGGTTATTGGTGAGGGGCGTATTGAAAGACTTTGTACGTACTGAGTGAAAAGTGTGAATTATTTTAGTCTTTATTGACTTAAGAGAAGCCAACCATTATGAGATGGCCGACCAATTGCATGAAATTGAAACCCTGGTACACGATATCAGGAGAAACTACGAAAAGGTTAAAGATGTCAAAAGTTCGGTTTTTAACCCGACAACGCAGGTCAAAAGCTACGCCCAGGCTGCTTTAAATACGCAAAAACTTGATATTATTAACAACATAAATATTAACGAACTGAATAGAACTCTACTCGGCAGATTGAATTTGTCAATAGATGAGGTTCTATATGCAATAGAAAATGAAATGCTGGACCACGAACTCGAGGGTGTACAAATTATACGGGGAGGCAAGATACTCGCAATAGTTATGAAAACTAAAATGGCCAAATTTAGTTTGCTTGAAAAGGGTCTAAATATAAAAGGACAACATATCCGTTTCTTTAACTCTACTCCGAACAGAGAAATAAGTAAGCCAGTCATAGTTTCAATTCTAGGGCTACCCCTAAAATTTAAGTTACTTCAAATAGGAGAAGACCTAGAAAAAATGGGGTATGGGAAGCATATCTTAACCAAACCAGTAATGAAAGAAACACCCCTAAGAAAAACTAAGTATTACTCAGGTATAATAACAGCAGCAATGGAGTGTCTAAGAGAGCCGATCCTTAAAAACATAACCATAAAGGGATTCCGTGTCAGAGTTATCCATACAGGTCAAAACAATCACTCTAAATCTGAGCAACCAAAACCTGTTGAAGAAACAACAAAACTACCAGAAACTATGGTCGAAACACAAATACAACCAGGACTGTCGGAGGTCACAACTCTGGAAATTATCCCAACAAATACCTCTGGAGACCATATGCAAGTAATGAGTGAAAAGGGTCGAGACAAATCATATGAACAAGAAAAACAGTGAACGTACCCAATCTACAGAGGCAAAAGAAACAGTGCTCCATATTTCCAATGAAAATGACAATTCAAAAAAAAAAACAAATCATTAGAAAAAACACAAGATAAAGTTGAAAAAGCTAAAGAAAAAACAAGAAACTGCCACCCTAACCAATTAACTGCTGTGACAAGCAATGATGAATTTGTCAAAACTGACACAGAGGAGTGTACAAACCTTAGAGACACTACTACAAAAGGAAAACCTGAGGATCCTCCTGAAAAAAAACAAGGTTCTAAAAAATCCAGTAAAGACCCAGAAACTAATAAACGAATCTCAAATAAATTACCAAAAACCACAAAAACATAAAAAACAAAAATTACTATAAAATATAAGATATTTAAAAACTAAATAAAAATATAAAATAAAAATCCAAATAAAAATATATAAACAATTAAAAAAAACCGTTAAATATATAAAAATGGAAGCAAAAATACTTACTTTAAATGTCAACGGACTCAATGACGGTAAGAAAAGGAGTAAAATCATCACCTATCTTAAAAACAAAAAAATGCGACATTGCATGTGTGCAAAAAAACCCACTGCACAGAGAACACCAAAGAAAATTGGTCAAGCGAGTGGAACAAAGTAACCGGAGGACATGCTCTATGGAACAACGGAACTAAAAAAGAATAAGGCGTTGCAATATTAACAAAAAAGGGCCTAATTTTCCAGGATGTATCCCATGACAAACATGGAAGAGTAATAGCAGCAAGCATTAGTATTCAGAACTCTATATTCAGAATAATAAATATATACGGCCCGAATAATCCGCAGGAGAAGGAATTTTTCTTCGAATCTGTTGGAAAATACACCAAAACGTGTGACTGTTTAATACTCGCTGGAGACTTCAATATGACAGAAGACCCAAACATGGATAGAGAGGGTGGTGACCGATTTAATAAAAATAATAGACCAGGACATATCAACCTAAAAAAAATGTGTGAAAAAAATAAAATAAAGAACATTTATAGACTACTCTACCCTGAAATACGTGATTTTACCTTCGAAAAAGCTGATGGATCAGTAAAAAGTAGAATTGATAGAATCTACACCACTAAAACAAACTGTCGATGTTACATCGATAGTAAAATAGTCAGTGATCATAAAGCTGTCATCTGTCACTACAAACTAGATGCGTTAAATAAAAGAGGACCAGGTTACTGGCAGCTTAATACCAGTATCCTTCAAAATAAAATCCTTGAGGAAAACTGGAAAAACGGTTTTGAAGCAATCCTAAACAAAAAAGACCAATATGAGAGTCATAATAATGGTGGGAAATGGTAAAATACGATATAAAGGAAACTGCAACTCAACAATCAACCGTGCTTAGAAAACAAAAAAAATAAAAATTCAAAAACTCACTAATAAAACTATCATTGAACAACAAAAAGATATAGAGGATAAAGAGAAAACAAATAGATTAAAAAATAAACTAAAAGTACTAAAGAAAGATAGTGGTGTATTTATTAGAACTAAACAAATACTAGTCGCAAAAAGGGAAAAACCCTCAAAACTACTCTTTCAAATGGAAAGGAACAATAGCAAGAAGAAGAAAATAAAAGAAATAATGGAGGGGGAAACAACTTACAAGGACACAGCCAACATCCAAAGAGTAATGAGATGTTATTACGAGGATCTCTATAGAAAAAGTGAAGACCTTTCCATAAGTAAACAAAACCTTCTTCTAAACAACAAACAAAATGAGGTACTAAATCAACCACTAACGAGCAAGGAACTGCATAACGCTGCTAAGTCACTAAAGACGGGTAAAACGCCGGGAATCGATGGAATACCAGTTGAATTTTACTCTAAATACTGGCATATATACGGTAAACATCTTACCGAAACTGCCAACCGAAACCTGTTTGATGAAAAAGAGGAAAACAAAACATGGCAATCATAGGCCTTCTGCCTAGGGAAGGTGATTTATCCTTAATGAAGAACTGGCGCCCCATATCTCTTCTTTGTGCAGATTATAAGATCATAACCAAGACAATTGGCAAATAGGTTATCAAAGGTTTTGTGTAATATTTAGAGCCGTCGCAAACATGTTCAGTGCCAGGAAGAGATATTTTTTCAAATATTTTCCTAACAAGAAACGTTATAGAGTACACAAACTAAAAAAAACTCAAGTGTGTAGATTTCAGTATTATAGCATTTTACAGATGTCCATTTTCAAGATGTCCTGCGAGAGCTGATGATCATGCATTTCTAGATTGTCCAAGAGAAACTTGATAGTTGTGTTGCAATCGATGAGATTTACTGATTTCTTTGACAAGAATTGAATTGCCAACTTCGCTGGACTCAGAACTTCTACCAGCTTCTCCAATCTTTTTGAGTCAATATCTGCCCATAAGTAGGTTTTGTCAATCTCCCTGTGGTTCAGAGCTTCATTCACAGGTCCAAGTAACTTCAAGAACCTTTCGCAAGCATCATGAAGGCTTCCCCAACGAGTCTTTGAATCTAACTTCAGCTTAAGTTCTCTCCCGTTGTTCATTCTCTTAACGAACTTTTGAAGAATTTCATTTTTGACCGATGATTAATGGAAAAGGCTCACAATTTTTCTCAATTTGGTGATCGTTGATTGATAAGCGAAAACCATTTGAAGTGAATCGGCCTCCTCTTCATCGTCTGATTCTGTGTCCTCACCGGCATCATGTACATCTTCATCAGGTTCATCTTCATTTCCACACTCAACGAAAAAGACATCATCATCGTCGTCATTCACTGGAGTATCTGCTGACTGTTTCTTTAGATAAAGAACTTTAGTAACACCGAGATGAATTCCATGATCGCTGCACTGGACGTATTCTGATGCGACCATAAAACCAAATGATACCATAGCGCTCGCACCATCACCAGAAGTGCCAACAATGTGTTTCTCTGGAACCAAACCAAATTCCATCAATCTTGCTTTGAACTGTTAATAAAAAAATAAAAAATAAAATGATTAGAAACCTAAAAAAAGAAAGAGATTATAATATTAACTTACTAGTTTTTTGATGTTAAGAGCAGTTGCACTTCCATAAATTGGAACCATGCCCAAATTGATTTCTTTATCAACACCATTTTCAAAATAATGAAGATTAATGTTCAAGAAACGTCGCCCTGCAGTAGAAGTCCATTCATCAAGGGTTGTTGAAAAGAAATGTTCTGCAGCTAGATGAGTTTGAATCCACGATTTTATTTTAGCCTTGATGTCTTCATGAAAACCTCGAACAATCTTTGCAACACCAGATCCATTCTTTGGGAAGTTTTTCGTTGGAAACTTCTCTTTCACATGCTCTGCTATTATATCTGAGTTAACGATCTGTTCAAAGTTCAACCCATTTAAAGCAACTTCTTTAGAAATGGTTTTCTCAAACGATGCTCTAGTAAAATCTGTCATCAGCTTTTGCCTCTTTACTGGAGGATTGCCAGTGCTGCTTGTGCTTGGTTGAGCTTGGTTGCTAGTTGTCGGTCCAGATTTCAATGGATCAAGTATCTGATGAACACGCTTTAGATGTTCTATCAAACCCTTTGTTGAACCTCCAGCACAATTAAGAACAGCACTACCCTTTCGATTGCCCAAGTCTACGTCACAGCGTGCTTTATCTTTGTTGTCCCTTTCCCTTTTGAAGTGCTTCCACACAAAAGACATGCTATTTAAAATTAAATAATAAGATATGAAGATAAAATAAATGAAGAAAAAAGAAAAAAAAGAAAAAAAAAGAAAAAGATTTAGAGAAATAAATAACATAATATGTACTATATTTACCTTTGATAGTTTGTCGTAAATAACTTTTTCACTTTCTTTTAAAAAAACTTGCACAATGCACTTTACACTTTAAAAAATAACTATAACTAATACCATGGAAGTATAAAACAGATGGAAGTTCAACCGCTTTGAAAATCTTTGGGACTATGCTTGTAACCTTTTGTTTTGCAAACAAAAGAAAACTACATCAAGACTGTACTTAAACGCTTAATTTTTATACGATGACGCAAATAGATACGTTTATTAAAATTTTAAAATAAGTACTTTGACGGTTCGCCAACAATATTCAATTGCAAAAATTAAAAATGGCGACAACGTAACTTCAACGTACTATATTTTGTCAAACTTTATGTTTAATGAATGGAGTATATTTAGCATGAATGGAGTTATGATATAAACCCAACGAAACTATATTCTTTAGTTATTTACAGAACAATTTTTTTAATTTTTTAAAAATTTATTAAGTAGTCTATTTAATCAAATGTTGTGTTATGATTAAAAACAAGAAAATCTGCTTTTACTAATATACGCTTTTGAAATATAGTGATTCTAAATATTTACCCAGTTGTAATTAAGGTTCTGTTAGATAATTATAACAAGTAATGGTTAAAGCGAAGTGGCATATCTATGGAATATACATTTTTTGATGTTTTGATAAAAATCATTTCAGTGAATTTTTGTTGTTTTTTTGTCCAGTGAAACTCTTTTTTTTTTTATTGTCGTACTCCCGAAAAGACTTGAAATTGCATTGATGTTTACCACCTGATGAACTTCCTTCTGTATTATATTTCTATGCTAATACTAATTAATAGAATAACTAATTACTAATTCATTTTACGCGTTTTTACAACGTTTTTATAAGGTTACTTTCTTGTGCGTCTGCCTCTCTGTCCGTCCGGTTAGAATCTTTGAAGCCCGCTTCCCGACCAGCTAGAGCTCTGAAACTTTAAAGATAGCTCAGAACCCGATGACAATTCAATTTAAAACCATTTTCAAGTTTCTTCAGCTAATATTTATCAAAACTTCAACTCAATTCAATTTTATATGGAGAAAAAAAAAAACACGAGGTCAGCAGTAATAATTAAAGAAGTACGCCAAACTTTAGTTTAGCGTTAATAAAAAGAAATCATTAAGAAAAGTAATTAAAACAAACAGCGTGAAACTGACTTTAGTTTAGCGTAAATAAAAGAAATCGATAAGAAAAGTAATTTAAAATAAACTACAGTAAAAAGAATAAATCTAAAAAATTCCCGGGAATTTCTCGAAAAAAAACGGGAACGGAAATTGACCAACGAGATTCCCGGGAATTACCGTTCCCGGAATACCCTTGAGGATCAGTAGAAAATATATCAATCTAAAAAAAACGAAATTTAACACCACAATTGTAAACCTAATATCGACCATTATAAAAAAATATTTTAAAAACACAATAATCATAAATCTCAATATAAACTACAAAAAAAGTAAAACAATAACTTGCAATAAAAACATTCTTTAGTCATTGTGTTTTTAATCCCAATGTCAACTTATTGCACATCCTAACATCGAGTGCAATCCTGTCCGCTTTCTCTATGCTGTCTTTCTAACACAACTACTTCTGTCTTTCACTCTAACATATCTTCGTTCTTCCTAAACTCACTTTACTCTCGGTCCGTAGAGCGGGTTATGACGCTCCTTGGGGAGCCGAACCTGTCTTTGCGGTACCGTGGTAATGTGGCCTCTATATGGCAACTAGTCGGAGGAGGATAAACCACAATACCACAAAAAAAGTAAATAAATAAACAACCTTAAAAATCTTTTAAATTTAACTAAGCCAAACTTACATTCCAAACACTTAATTATATATATATTTATAAATATAGATAACAAAATAAAAATATAAAACTTTAAAACAAAACAAAAAATATAAAATAAAATTTAAAAAAAAAGAAGCAAGTTTTGATGGAAAAAACATAAAAACACTATAAGTTCTATTTGTGTTAATAAGGTATGCACTATTAAAAAAGAGATTGCACTCTCTAACATCTTATGCAATCCTGTCTGCTTACTCTATGCTATCTTTCTAATTTGACTACTTCTATCTTTCACTCTAACATATCTTCGTTCTTCCTAAACTCACCTTACTCTCAGTCCGTAGAGCGGGTATGACGCTCGCTGAGGAGCTCAACTAGTCTTTGCGGAATTCTGGTAAAGTGACATTGATATGGCAATTAGCTGGAGGAGGTTAAACTACAATACCATTAAAAGAGAGAACCTTTCGTGTAATTAATTATTGGTTGAATAATTGCGATAAGTTATGCTGGTGTTTTGACTTCATCTTCTTCCTCAACTGATTCGCATGAAAAGAATAATCTTTTAATACTCAAATCTAAACTTTCCTATGATAATAGTAATGTTTTGATATGTAGGTTTGGCGATATTAATTTTAGCGTAAATGATTTTCTCATGGCGTTATCTGAAAAGAAGTTGTTAGCTTTGGTATGGGGAGTAACAATCGTCGGTTTATACCGTGACGATGGCTTAGCATTTTTTAGTAACAAAAGTGGCCCTCAAATGAAAAAAATAAAAAAAGCATATTGCCGAAATTATTAAATACAATGGCTTACGGATTTCTATACAATGCAACTTGAAAATTGTCAGCTACCTCGACGTTATTCTAAATCATAGTGAATGCACTTTTAAACCTTATTTCAAACCTGATGATAAATTAAATTATATACATGCTAATTCAAATCACCCGCCAAGTTTGCTAAAACAAATATCACACTCGGTTGAACTTAGATTATCTACAAATTCTTCTACCAATGAAATATTTCAACATACTATTCCTCTATATAATGAAGCTTTATTAAAGTCTGGTTTTAAATGTAGTCTAACATGCAATTCTAAAGCAATATCAACTCGAAAACTGAACAGAGCACGCTACATCATTTGGTTTTATTTTCCATTTAGCAAAAATGTTAGCACCAACGTGGGCAAATGTTTTTTGAAAATAATTGACAAAAATTTTCTTTCTAATAACAAACTGCATAAAATCTTTAACAGGAACACAGTCAAAGTTAGCTACAGTTGTATGCCAAGTCTAAAATCGATCGTAAATTCGCACAACAAATACATTTTAAGCAACGATACAAACTCTAATCAAGAATTTGTATCGTTGCTTAAATAAAAATCAAATTGTAACTGCTTAAATAAAAATCTCTGCCCGTTCTCCAATAAATGTTTAACAAATGTTTTACTAATCTACTATATAAAACGAGTGAGATTGTTTCTAAGAGCAGACATAGAAACAGATTCCTCTTTTCTCAATTTGACACTGGCGATTAGAAAAGATGTTTTTTCTATATTATTATTGTTGTTATTATTATTTTACTTATTGTTGTCATTATTACTACTATTTTTAATATTATTATTATCATTATTATTATTATTATTATTATTATTATTATTATTATTATTATTATTATTATTATTATTATTATTATTATTATTATTATGATTTGACGTACTTATTCCATTGTTTTTTTTTTAATTTTGTAACAGTTTTTTAATTGTATTTTTACATAATTTAAATATATGGCTAATGAGTGCCAAAAACGTCACGAAACTTTAAGTACCGTAACAACAACAACAATCAGCTATTTATTTTCCGTAAATCATTTTACAATAGTTTTTTTTTTTTTTTTTTATTAAGTTGATTAAGCTGCTCCAAGAAGTCCTTATGGTCTTATCACAGAGCACCGCGGAATAGCATTTAATAGGAAGTTCACGCCTCCTTCCCAACCTATGTCGCAAAACTTGAGTTTGAAACACGGATCTTACGTTTCTGAACCAAGTGCGCTACCACTGCGCCACGGCTGCTTTAGTTTTGATAATAATGATAATAATAATAATAGTAATAATAGCAAAAATTTATAATAATAACATAAGATTAAAAAAAATAGTTATACAAATTATAGTAATAGTAATAATAATAAAATAATATAAAATAATTACAGTTTACAATAATTACAATCAAAAAATAATAATAATAACTAATATAAATATAATAATAAGTTGATGATTTAATGAGAATTAAGTATATTGATTAATGAGAATTGAGTAATAATAACCAAAGATACACTGAAACACATGGACCGTAAACACACAAACCAAAGCACATAAAATATACGTCAAAACAAACATGTAGAAATCAATTTACAGATTATATTAATAAAAATAAAAAAAAAAAGTGCTGATTGTAGTAATTACGAAAAGAAAATTAAAATAATATTTAAATCATAAGAATAATAATGTCAAAAAGTTGGAATAAAAAGTTTTTCAGAATTTTTTTAAATTGATTTTGTTTAAGATTGAGTAAAAGTATTTTAGGATATATTTTTTTGGACTCATTTAAAATGCATGCAAGGCTTCTGTTCCATTCACAGATGCAATTATAAACAATAGAACGTTTACAATGCTTCTGCGTTTTAAAAGATAATACATTTAGTTTTCCATTGTGTTTATTTCAAGTCGAGTAGGACTATAATAGTCTACTTTCCGTGAACAAGTTTGTGATAGGAGATGCTACATTTTTATTTAAGGAGTCAAAAACAAAAAGAAGATTAGCATACTTTACTAGCGCTGGAAATGTTGGAACGAAAAGTTTTTTAAAGGACTTCAATGTATCTAATTTAATTGGTTGGAAGTTTATTATTCTGATGGATTGACGATGAGACGATAGCAACTTATTAATGCGATAGTTTCCAGCTTGACCACAAACTTGACAACAGTAGCTAAGATGAGATTAATGCATAGTAAATACTCCTAAGTGTAACTTTATCAAATTATTGAAAGCATGCCGTTAGCTCGAGTTATCGAGATCGTTTTTTGCTTTGTTTATCAATATGGAAGTTCCATTAATGATTACAATCAATTAATACACCAAGATATTTTAAAGCTCTTGAAAATACAGCCGTTTATTATTAATTTTGATTTTAATTTTAACATTTTGAAAGAAATAGTTTTTTCTTGGAGATGAAAAATAAATTAGTTTAGTTTTTTCGGTGTAGAGACATACTAGGTTAGCATTTGACCAGTTAACTATATCTTTTAGATCCGAATTAACATTTTTATTTAAAGAATGATACGATTTGTTGATGTGCAAGAGGTTTGCATCATCAGCAAACAGATGGACTGAAGAGAAGTGAACAGAGTTGATTAGGACGTTAGCGTAGATTAAAAACAAAAGAGGACCTAGAACAGAACCTTGAGAAAAACAACACAAAACTGATTTAAAACTAGAATTGAAACCATTAATAATTACAAATTGTTTTCGATCTGAAAGATAAGATCGAAACCAGTCATTTACAATACCGCGAATTCCATAATATTTTAATTTAGAAATCAAAATACTATGGTCAACGGTATCGAAAGCTTTTTGTAAAATGATAAAAACATCACAAGCGAAATGACCAGTATCAAAACCTTTCCTGATTTTTTCCGTTATACTTATCAATGCATGGCAAGTAGAATGATTTGATTGAAAACCAAATTGAAAATCATTTAAACAATTAAATAAGTTTAGAAAAGAGTACTCTCTAGAATACATAAGTTTTTCAAGAAGCTTACTAATGTTAGATAAAAGAGAAATAGGTCTGTAGTTAGTGCATTAGATCCATTTTTAAATAATATAATAGCGCAAGATTATTTCAAAATTAGAAAAAATATTTGAAAAGTCGTAGTTAAAATCTATTAGAATATCAGTGGGAATGCTGTTTGGACCTAATGATGTTTAGGAGATAAAATTTCAGAAATATTTGATGGAGGTAATAAAAAACTATGTAAATTTGGATGTTTAAGATATTTTTGATTGTTAATGTAAGATGAATTATTATTGGATTTGAGTTTATGAGTAACATTTGTAAAAAAAGTGTTTAATGATTCAGAGATTAAAGTCGGGTCAGTTATATATGTATTATTTTCTTGCAAACAGTTTAATTAATGAAACTATTATATATTTATATTTTTTTAAAAATACTTTCAAATTTTTTTTTTCATTAATAAAATCTTTAAATCTTAACTTTTTTTTTTGGATTGCGCAATAGCTTTTATAAGATTACGCAATAGCTTTTATAATTCCTTTTGTTTGATCCATGGTTTGAATCGACGTTTGAAGTTTTTTATACTGAATAGCTTTTATAGTTCCTTTTGTTTGATTCATGGTTTGAATCGACGTTTGAAGTTTTTTATACTGAGTAGCTTTTATAATTCCTTTTGTTTGAACCATTGTTTGAATCGACGTTTGAAGTTTTTTATAATAATTTTTTTAAGTGGGGCGTAAAGATCTAAAATCAATGTTGTTTCAGTAATAAACGCGTGGAAACATGTGTTAGTATCATTGGACTTTGTAATATCGTCCCAGTCATTTTTTGATAAATCAGATTTAAAGTTTTCTTTATTAAAGTTTTTAAAATTCCTGCTATATAAATTGTGTCTGCGAGGTATAAATAATTTATTGTAATTAGGACAAATACAAAATTGAGATAAGTGATCAGAAACAGAAGTTGTCAAATTTCCTGAAACAATTTTATTAGCTATTAAATTAGAGAAAATATTATCAATAACTGTAGTAGAGTGATCAGTAATTCTAGTTAGCAATGTAATAAAAGGACGAATATGTTAAAAAGAAAATAAGTTTAAAAAATCAGAAATCCCAAATGTCATTATTTGATTGCATCAGATCAATGTTATAATCACCAAGTAAGAAAACAGATTTATTTTCAGCAGATATTTTTTGAAGTAAGACAGACATGATATTATTAAAAATATTAATATCCATGCAAGGGTGTCTATAAATGTAACATGCAATAATATTAGACTTTTTAGAAAAAATAACTTCAACAAATGTGGATTCTAAACTATTAGGTGTATAAATCATTAAATCATCTCTTAGTTTGTGTGTTAGGTTTTTTGATAAATATAATAGTGTACCGCCACAAGAGAATTTTCGTTGGTGTCTGCTCAATGTTGTAATTATCAATGAGAATCGGATGAATTGAGGATGTTCCTTTTTTTAACCTTGTTTCAGTTATACCAATGATAGAAAAATCAAAATTAATTAATGATATTATTATTTTTAAATCCTTAAAGTGTTTTTGTAACGATGATATGTTTAGATAAAAAAAAAAAAAGGAGAGAGCGCTTATTTTATTAAAATTAAGTGTACATAATTCGCTTATGTCATACTATTTACAAACTGTGTCTAATGAAGAAGAAATTTCTTCCTCAGAATCTAAAACTCGAGATGAAACATGAAAAGACGGGAAAAGTTTTGTAGACAGAGGTAAATCATCAGTTTTAAGAATTATTTTAAGTTGTTTTTTCTCATCAACCTTTTAAATATTTTATTTATTTCTGATGATAAAATTAACTTTGATGATAATAATAAAAAATAAACAATTTTTTTTTTATAGTTTAGAGATCAAGGTAATCTATTAATAAGGTAATAATTAAAAAATAAAAAATAAAAATAATTCACACATACATTATATTAAATTAGCAGTTTGACTACCCCCTTTTAAGTCATACTTTTATATGCTAAGGGTTTGAAAACGTTTACTCGTTTTGAGTTTTAAGGAGAATCTAATAAATTATCAAACAGTTTTCTTCACGTCACGCTCAGTTTTCTACACGTCACGCGTATCGAACAGTTTTCTACACGTCACGCTCGCTTTAATATAGAATGAAACAACCGTGGTATTGAAATATGAGAAGGCCACGAAGGGTGTGTGCTATTGTTTTAAAATCATATCACTTTTGTTATTTAAAAGAGTATTATAGATTTTCAACCGTCTTTTAGATTTTAGTTTTTTCATGTTCTGTCATAAAAATGATTTAAACAGGTTTGCATATTTTTGAGTATTGAAATAAACTTTAAATAGTTGTAAGTTTTCCATACATTAAAGTTTGCAGAAAATTTAATGAATAATTCCAGTTTTATTTTTTTATTGTGATTATTATTGTAACAATAAAACTAAATTGTTTTAATAACTTTATACATATATAAAGTTATTAAAATACATGTATATACATATATATCTATCTATCTATCTAAATCTATATATATATCTATATATATATATCTATATATATATATATATATATATATATATATATATATATATATATATATATATATATATATATATATATATATATATATATATATATATATATTTATATATATATATATATATATACATATATACATATATATATATATATATATATATATATATATATATATATATATATATATATATACATATATATATATATATATATATATATATATATATATATATATATATATATATATATATATATATATATATATATATATATATATATATATATATATATATATATATATATATATATATATATATATAATAACAAGTGCAGGAATAAACAAATACATTTTGTGTTTATTAATATTGAAGAAATGTATAAGAAAATCGATATTTAAAACTTTTTGAGTATAGCCAAAAAGATAGCTGTCAACAACAAAAGATATTTGAATATATATATATATATATATATATATATATATATATATATATATATATATATATATATATATATATATATATATATATATATATATATATATATATATATATATATATATATATATATATATATATATATATATATATATATATATATATATATAGGCAACAAATAAGCAGCTTTTTTCAGTTTAAAACTGAAAATCTAAAAATGTGTTGTCCATTTGCCAAAAAAGACCCATTTTAAGCCGTTTTGAGATGCTCGTAATTTTTTCTAAGATTATGTATTGATCTAAGCTTAACAGCAATTAAGAACATAAAAACCATTTATCTAAAAATGCAATCACTTTTTGTTTGTTGCATTCACAACAATTGAAGCATTTTTAAATAACCCTACTTTTCAGTTATCAAAGGTTGAACACATTATTAAACACCTGTCCCCCCACCAACTTTTTTAAAAGTATATTCAATGGGTGCTGATTGTATATTGTTTCTTAAAAAAACGGAAAGATATGGTTTGTTGCCTTCAGGTTGATCTGGTTTTAACCTTGGTAGGGACATAAATATAGGAGCAATACCTAATTAAAACCTAGTATTATTGTTAAATAGTGATATTTAATAATGATACTAGGTTTTAATCTCCTTATTTGTGTAAATTAAATAATTTACAAAAATAAAGAGTGTTATATCTTAAAGTCAGTTTTTTACTAAGGCTCACAGTGGTTGGTGAATTTAATTCAAATAAAACTCAATTTTTTTCAGCCAAGCATTTTTGCAATAATTTAGACCTTGCTATATTTATGAATGGTAATGTACTCAATGAGTTATCTACCCTCTATTTCCTAGGATTAACTCTTACATCTGATCTTTCTTGGAAACCATATAATAAATCTGTTGCAAAATTAGCATCTACTAAAGTTGCATCTCTGTATCAAGCTTGACACTTTCTCACTCTGGATTCTATTCTTTATCTCTATAAATCTCAAATCTGACCTTGTATGGAACACTGTTGCCATATCTGGGGCGGATCTTCTAATGATGCCCTATCTCTTTTAGGCAAGGTGCAAAAATGCATTGTAAACATAGTTGGACCTGCTCTTGCAGCCAACCGTCAACCATTATCACATCGTTATAATGTCACTTCTTTTTCTCTTTTCTACAAATGCTATAAAAAATACTAAAATCTGAAAGCCATGTTAGCATT
>NC_061161.1:811034-818534 GCF_022113875.1 Hydra vulgaris
TGTGTTATTCCAATATTTAAAAATGGCTCTGAATTTTTATGTAACTACAGATCTATATCTCTTTTATTTAACCTTAGTAAACTTCTTGGAAAACTTATGAATTCTAAAATGTATTTTTTTCTTAACTCTTTTAACTCCTAAATTGAATTTCAATTTGGTTTTTTTCAAAACATTCTACTTGCCATGCATTGATAATTATAACTGAAAAAATTAGGAAAACTATTGACACTGGTCATTTTGTTTGTAGAATTTTATAGATTTACAAAAAACTTTTGATACCATTGATTATAACATTTTGATTTCTAAATCAGAACACTATTGTATTTGTGGTGTTGTAAGTGATTTTGATCTTGTCTTACAGATCAGAAACAATTTGTAAGTATTAGTGGTTGTAATTCTATTATTAAATCTGTTGTGTGCAGTGTTCCTCAAGGTTCTGTTCTTTATCCTCTTTTGTTCTTAATTTATGTTAATGACATAATTAACTTGATTCGCTTCTTGTCTATTTATCTTTTTTGCTGATGACACAAACCTATTGCATATCAACAAATCATATAGTTCTCTATGTAAAAATATCTAAAAGGTATTGTTCATCGGTTAAATGCTAACCTAATATGTCTTAACTCAAAAAATACAATCTAAACAATTCTTCTAGAAAAAAATACAATCTAAACAATAATTCTAAAATTCAAATCAAAATTAATAATAAACGCTTATATCCTAGAAAAGTAATTAAATATCTATGCGTTTTGATTGACTGCAATCTCTCTTGGAATTTTCATATTGATAAGCTACGCAAGAAACTCGAGCTAATGGCATTCTTTCAATAATACATCATTATGTCGATTAATTCACACTAAAGAATATTTAATGTGCATTATTTTTATCCCATCTTAGTTACTGTTGTCAAATTTCTTTTAAATTCTGCCCTAACCAATTCTTCTGTTGATTTAGCGGCACTCTGTTGCGAGTCAGGCTATATAATAGTCGATGTAGCAGTACTCTTTTGTAGCAGCAGGCTATAAAATAGTCAATGTAGCAGCACTTCTTTATTGCAGCAAGCTATAAGTTAGTCGCTGTAGCAACAGTCTAATTTTTAAATGTTTTTACCAAAGAATCTTCCTGAAGGGTTCAAGTCATCCGTTATTTATAAACTTGTTTGCACAGGATGCAATTTCTGTTATATAGGCAAAACTTCTCGCCGCCTCAAAATATAAATGATTAGGCGCTGCAGGAGAGACAAAAACTGATACATATACAAACATTTCCATGCTAACAATAATTGTTTTAATAATTATAATAATGACTGTTTCTAAAAATTGTAATGACTGTTTCTAAAAATTCTAATTTATATTTATATTTTTATATAAGAATTGGCTATATGAGCAAATTGGCTATATGAGCAAATTTATCTTTTATATAATAGTTGGCTATATGAGCAAAGGTTTGAAATGTTAAAAATGCTATAAATAAGCATTGAAAAAATCACTTACAGGTAAAATTATAATTTGTTATTACATCATTCTTGGGTGTGTCACGTCTGTTGCTTTTTGTCCTCCACAAACTTGACATCCACAGACGTGATAAATTGAAGGAGAAAGCCTAAAAGGAGTAGTATGTTTTGAGGCTAGGACTCTGTTCCCCTTGGAATAAGCATGTCTAGGTAATTGCTATTAAATAAAAGTATTGCTTTTAAAAAAGTAAAATATTACCATGAGTATGTTTACCACAGATGTGACACACTAACACTAACAAATTCAACTTTTAAAACTGCAATACTTATTAACACTAAACTACTACATTAAAACTTCCTTCACTTTTACTTATTAATTAAAATGTGTTATAGTTTAGATAGGACAGCAACATAAAGCACTACTCTCATAAGAGCCTTATTTCTGAGATTAAATACAAGATTTTGTGACCTGAGAATTGCAGGTTTTGGCGTTAGACAAAACATTTTTACAATAGTTTCTAGCAATAGTAAACTGACTTCTGTTTTCTAAATTGTTGTTTTGCTGATAGATATGGAAGTAATGGTTTCGATAGGAAATTGCAAAATCATAATGCAATGAAAACTATAGAGAAGAGTTGAGCTTGACCTGGAATTGTTGAAATGGAATAAAAGATTCTATATCAGCCGGAATCCCAAAAGTTAAGAGACACTTTTTTCAGCAGGACGACGAAAGATTTCTACCCAAGGGTCATCACAAAGAAAAATCTGATGCTAAAGAAGAATGAGATAATACTATATATATATATATATATATATATATATATATATATATATATATATATATATATATATATATATATATATATATATATATATATATATTATAATTAATAATCTAATTATTAATACTACTTTAATGGTTACCATTGTTTAACTTTTATTTTTAAAGTAGTTTATTTAGTTACTAGGCCTTTCTTAACTTGGAAGAGCCTAAAAGTTTTAGCTCGCTTGACCTACCAAGCGAGTTAAAACTTTTAACTTTTTAGAATTTAATTCCCATTTTTTAGATTAGAAATATTAAAAAATTATAACAGAAATATAAGGATCATATTATAATATAAGTAAGTATAGCAAATAAATTAGCAATTTATGTATTACATTTTCATTAGATATAGTGTAGAAAGAATCATCCCTTCAAATATTGAAATCATTTACATTTTGAAATCATTTACATTTTTGCTTTTCGTTCTCTGTTGAAATTTTTTTATAGCAGTTGTATTTTTTTGAGTTTATATTTTGTTATTTAGAGGGAAAGTATGGAAGTTTTAGTATATCTCACTAAAAGAGTTATACTAAAACTTTTTAATAAAAGTGTTCATTACTTCTTTTAAAAGTTTTTAGAAGGGCAGTCATGTAAATAACGCACCTGTAATTATTAGTATTAAATACTAATTAATACAACTATTCCTGCACCAACCTTTACCGTCAAATAACAAGTATACATTTCTCTGCGTTAATCTTTTATTAGTCTATGCGTATACAATTAACTGCATTTTTTACTAACGGTCATCAATTTAGTTATACTCTAATTAATAAATTAATTTTATTAAGTCAATAAAATATTATATTCAATAGAACATAATTTAACTATATATGGTTTTACCCGCCCTTTAAGGTCGTTTACAAGTCTACCTTTAGAAGTCCTAAAGAAATATACTTCATTATATGCTTTACTTATTTTATCATGTTATTTATGATTTTATTGACATTTCTGTGATCACAGAAAATTTTTAGAACCGAAAAGAAATTAATTGTTAATAGCATCAATTAATAAGTTAATAGCATCAATGCTATTAATTATTTTTTTTCGTTTTTAAAAATTTAGAGAAATAAATTGAAATTTTGAGCTATCATTTGATTGTTGTAAACGTTAGATTTAGTTTTGAGTATGTGAGCAGTTCTTTTAATGTATTTTTTTTAATGATTCGGTATTCAATTCTTTTTTGATTTAATTTAAACATGTTTACAATGTTACATTTTATTTTGAGATATGTTTTTTAAAAATATATATTGGCCTTTTCCCATCCAACGGTATCGGCATTGGCCAAAAATGTGATATAATATAATGATATAATATAATGACTAATATTTATATTAATATGACATATAATGACTAATATTTATATTAATATTATGTTTCCATTTTTTCAAAGTGGTGCGACTATGTGTAGAGCAGGAATTATCAACCTTGCCATCCAAGCAGTGTACTTATAGCAGTGTCACTGCTTTGGATCTAAGTGTAGATTTAGGTCTAGGTCTTGCCTATATTATTAATTGTTGTTAGAGAACATAATAAATTATTTTGTTATATTTTGGGAATTATTGTGTTGTTACTTATGTTCTGTTATATATAAATGTTATGTTACTTTATTTACGTTATATTATTTTTAGTATGTACTATTGTTGTATGTTGTCGTGATGTTGTTGTTTTTTGTAATCTTTTTTGTTTTTTGGCATTTGTGTTACCTTCACGTTAGTGTCTATTGTTAAAAATGGTTTCATTATTGGAACTCAGCGCTTTTAATCATTCGTTATAAATCAAGACGAGTCACTTTGCCATAAATACATTTTGTTTTTATCTCAATTTGATTTTTTGTCCCTGTTCATTACATGGTTTTACAATAAATATTTTGGAACTATGATGTACCAACATTAACTATTTTCTAAAAGCTAACTTGAAATAATGATGTTTAACAACTACTACTTTGGTATCACAATAGCTTGTCTGGTATATTGATTTCCAGTTTTCATTTTTATCATATGTGTTTCAATTTCAGAGTTATCATATGATGTGTTTATATTATATAAAAGAATAAAATATTGTAAGTTTTTGTAAACTTTTTAAAAACTTTACAACAATTGGTCCAGTTCACGTTCAATGTTCACATTCAATTTCTAAACACGTTTTTTTTATTATTTACATGGTCTTTCAAAAAAAAAACCTTTGTTGTTTAAATTTTATTAACTTTTAAGAAAAATTGATGCTGTTCTTTTTATTTAATTTTTTTTAAATATAGTAGTTTCAATAAATAAATAGTTTATTGCAAGTTTTATTCTGATTTTAGTAAGTTTACTATTTTGTTTTAGTTTATATCAGATACATATTTTATGTAGTTAACATAGAAATAAATAAAATACTATTGTTGAAAAATTTGTTGACATGTAAGTTTATGTATATAAATGTGTCTATACATTTGCCGACTAACTAGTCAAAAAGGGTCAAATTTGCCGACTAAGGGTCAAATTTGCCGACTGAAAATCATTGATGGTGGGGGGGGGGTCACACCCTCTATCGCGCCGGCCTTAACGAAATGCAAAAACTTTAGTTATTCTTATATTTAAATTCGTTAAAAAGATTTTCGCAGTCGTAGAATGTCATCTTTTGTAAAAACAAAACAATTTTTTATTTTTTAATAACGTTTATTTTAAAAATGAACACTTAACAATTTATATGTTATAAATTAAAAAATATATACAACTGTCAATTATATTAAAAAAAAACACATTTTCAGTAAATTGTTATTTTATTTAAAATCGTTTCGCTAATATAAAAATATTTGTTTAGAAGTTTTGATGTAATTCATTTCACTTTTTTAGAATATTTTTCATTTAGCGCGTTTTCAAAACGTTTTTTAAATTAGCCGCGGTCAATCCGTCATAGCAAAACGTATTTGCGTGGTCATATAAAGACGTGAAATCGCACGCTTTCCAGTGAAAGCATGCTATATATCAGTATATTATATATATATATATATATATATATATATATATATATATATATATATATATATATATATATATATATATATATATATATGTATATGTATATATATATATATATATATATATATATATATATATATATATATATATATATATATATATATATATATATATATATATATATATATATATATATAGTATATATATATATATATATATATATATATATACATATTTATATATATATATATATATATTTATATATATATATATATATATATACACTGTGTCAAAAAAGTTTTCATCCACCTATCCTGTACATCTTTCAGACGTGATAACTTTACATTCAGCAAAGATATAAGCATAATTTCAACTTAATTATATCAGTTAACCATTCAAGAAGTATTGTATAAAAAGATTTTACAAAATAATGAATAGAAATTAAAATACAACATTTAAACATAAACAATGCCTGTTTTTGCGCCAAAAAAGTTTTCATCCACCCTGCACTCCAACTTCAATTTGTTATTAAATCAGTATTAAAGTATCATTTTTAAAATATAAATTAGATTTAGTAAGATTTTTGTATTTTTTTTTTTTTATATGAGTTTTTTATATTTTTTGTTTTTGTTAGATTATTAATAAAAATGAGAGTTGCAGAGGAAATTAGATTGCTTATTGTTAGACTATGGAAAGAGGGAAAATCACAGCGAAATATAGGGAAAATAGTAAAGAAATCACGTGCAACTGTGCAGTCTATTATTAAGAAATACCAAACCACCAAAAAAATTGCTGATAAGCCACCTTATGTACAGGGCGTCCAAATAAATATTAAGAACAGTCATCTAGAATCCTAAAATAAGTGCTCCAAAACTCGCTGGAATGCTGCAAAATGATTACAATTTAAAAGTGGACCCTGAAACTGTTAGAATAACCTTAAGAAGAGCTGGATACAATGGTAGAGTACCATTGAAAAAGCCCTATATCAGCAAAGTCAACAAAGCCAAACGACTACACTTTGCAAAACTTTATATCAATGAACCACAAACATTCTGGGAATCGGTCCTTTTCAGCGATGAATCAAAATTTGATGTGTTTTCATCAGATGTTAAAGTTTGGAGAAAACCAAATCAAGAGTTAAAGTTTGGAGAAAACCAAATGAAGCATTTAAAAAACAAAACTTGTGTCCAACGGTGAAGCATGGCGGAGGAAGTGTTTTAGTGTGGGGGTGTATGAGTGCTTCAGGTGTAGGAAACTTGGTTTTCATTGATGGAAATATGGATCAAAATGTGTATTTAAACATTCTAAAAAATAATCTGGAAGAAAGTGCCCACAACTTGGGACTTACTAGGTCATTTACTTTTCAGCAAGATAACGATCCAAAACATACTGCCAAACGTGTCAAGGAATGGCTTATATTTAAAATAGCTAAGCAACTTCATACACCCCCACAATCTCCAGATTTGAATCCTATTGAACATCTGTGGGATGAATTGGGTAGAAGAATTAGGACCCACGATGTGAGGAATCAACAACAACTCCAATTAGTAATTATGAAAGAGTGGGGCTTAATCACTCCAGAAATTACTAAAAAATTAGTTTGTTCAATGAAAAACAGACTACACGAAATAATAAAAGCTTGTGGTGGAAACACAAGTTATTAAAACACTAATAAATTTAGTTCGTATGACAATTTTATTTGATTTTTGTAAAGTGGATGAAAACTTTTTTGAGACAAAGATGTCTATCTTTTATTCCAAAATGCTGTATTTTATTTGTAACTCATTACTTTAAAAAACTTTTTTTGTACAATATTTCTTAAATGTTTAAATGATATAATTTAGTTTATATCATGCTTGCATCTTTGCTGAATAAAAAGTTATTGCATTTTTAAAATGTGCAAGATAAGTGGATGAAAACTTTTTTGACACAGTGTATATATATATATATATATATATATATATATATATATATATATATATATATATATATATATATATATATATATTTTTTACCTCTATTTATTTAACCATAAATAATGAAAATTTACAATGATAAATTATAAATTTACATAAATAAGGTTAGGTGTCACTCATGTAGTTGAAAACTAGTCAATTGAGTGACACCTAAAAAAAAAAAAAAAGGAAAGAAAGATAAGCAACAATTACAATAAAGAAGATTAAAAAAAAAAAAAAAAAAAAAGTTAAAAGTAAAAATATTTATAAAAATAATAATATCAATAATATGAATAAAAATAGTATAAA
>NC_061161.1:823534-876034 GCF_022113875.1 Hydra vulgaris
GGTTGGAGTATGTTCATAAACATATCCATTAAGATTTATACGAATTGTCGGTAGTAAATCATATTTCAGCTTGGATTCCGTTATTCAGATAACGCTGAATTCATAACTAAATAGGTGAAGAAGTAAATTTAATTCATCAAAATGTTTAACTAATGAAGCAATGTTCAAATAAAGAAGAGAAAAACAATTATTTGTTATTTTTGAAGAGTTAAAATTTTTAATATCTATATATTTACAACTAATTGGAATGTCAACTACGTTTGTATCATCATCGTCGTTATTATTTAGTTGATACGAGAAAAAGTTATTAAGTTGATTGAAAATATTAGATTCTAGAGAGGTAGGAAAGAATGAAAGGTCATTTGGAAGTTCATTGAGATGTAGTGTACTATCAATTGACGATTGAAGGCGAAGCTCATTATCCGATATAGAACAAAAAAGAAAGATACTAATGTGGCATGTTATACAAAGTCAAAAACTGATGGAAGAGTTTATTGATGATCTAAAATCAATTTTATCCAGAGAACATTTATTATGGAATGAATTTAAACAGTGTTTACATTGAAACGAAAAATGATTAGTACGAATACGTTTATTACAAGTTTTACAACCTTAAACAACAATAAAATAGCAGTAAAGAATATACTAAAATGCAAAAATGGCGATAACTAAAATAATAATATTGGCAATACGAATACTAATAAACACTTATAATAAAATAATAAATACAATAATAATAATAATCACGACAATAATAACAATAGTGAAAGTAATACAAATAGCAGCAGTAGCAATATGTAATAAAAATAAAAATATGAATACTGTAATTATAATCAACGCTCAATAATAAAAAGTACAATAATAAAACTAATAATAATTTATAATATGTATAAGTGAAAAATATATAAGTAATAAAAAAAAAAGAAAAAAGAAAAGGAAACGAATAAGCTAAAAAAGGAAAAAAAAAGGAAAAAAAAGTTAAATTAAATACAACACAATTTTGTTTTTTTTTCCTTTCTTTTTTTTTATTTTCCGTTACACATCCGCGATCTGCGAAAACCTTGTAATAAAAGACTGTTTATTTTTTTATTTTCTAATTTCTTTCTTTCTCATTTTTTCACTCTCTTTGTTTTTATTTTATTTATTTCGCTTAAAAACTTTCATTAAACCTTTTCTTTCTTTCATAGCGTCCGCCATTTTGGAAATTTCTGCACTGAATAATTTAAAATTCAATATTGTTTTAGTTTCATTACTTTTAGTACTTGATAAATTATTTGTCTAAGTACTAGTTTTCAATATATTTATGTAATATTAGTCTAATTAGCTCATACCTTTGTTAGACGTAAAACAAAATACAATAACAATTTCGCAAAAAGCCGTCTGTAAAAAACTGTTAAGAAGACATTATAAAGATAAGCTGACGTAAGATAAAAAAAATTTAAATTTTATTCGTATTTTAAAAAGAGGTCTTGAGCTATTTGACACTATTTTAACACCATTATCCTTGTTCAAAAGAGGTGGCAAGTGTCTTATCTTGTATTTCGTAAGGGCATAATTAATCTCAAATGACTCTCTTATTTTTATTTCGATGTAGTTAGAATTAAGTGCGATTATTTTAGGGTGCATCCATGAAAACTGTATAAAAAGTAAAAATTAAAAAACCGTTAAATTCCATTTAGAACTATCGAGGTATATAAATAAAGTTGTTCGTTTTGGTTTATCCATAACGTTTGAACTTTTATAAGAAAAAAGTTCGAACTTAAGCCTCATTAAAAACCATGTTAAAACATTTATTACTTAAAGGGACGACAATTACATATATATAAATATATATATATATATATATACAGGGGCGGATCTAGCTTTTTTTTCGAAGGGTGCTGGCAAATATGTGTTGTGCTGCGACGATGAGGGGGTGTTTTCATTACCCCCCCCCCCCGCGCTTTGCGTTGCATGAAAGGAGTTGGTTGTAAAAAAGGTTTTTATAAAGTACGGGGAGGGGAATTTTTTTCCGACCTCCCGGAACTTATTAGGATCCCAATCCCCCCCTCCTTGATTAATAATTTGAAACAATATAAAATATTTTTGCTATTTTTTTAATTTGAGAAAAATATTTCTCTCAATAATAGATGAAAATATGAATAACCAACCAAAAAAACTATTTTAAGCTTTTTAAAATTCCGACCCTTCGGTTTATTAAGAAACCCCCTCTCCCCCGTTTATTATAATTTAGAAAAATTTCCGACCCTCCTATTTATTAGAGTACAGTGCGAAAGTAATTTTGTGTACATAAAAATATTTTGTATGCAAAGTAATGCAGCAACTATATATTGGCAGTGATCGACCGTTATATAAAGAATCAATCAATAATGATACAATAATTTCATGACCCCAAACAATGAACACACAATTTGTTTATTATTCGTATGACATTTAACATAAACTAGGAATAGCATAAGAATTGAACAGTAAAACCCAGTTTTGAAATGTTAAAAGTAAACAAATTTCTTACCCTAACTGTGCTAAATTTCCTTTTCTAAACTGTTAGCTTATGACCAATAAAGTAAATTTCAAATCATGAAACATTACTAAATTAAAACCATATTTCAACAGTAGGAAAACTAAAATAAAATAGTAAAATAGTTACAAAATGAAGAACTGATAAAAAAAACTGTTAATAAAAATCTAGTTTCAATGGAACTCAAAATTTGCTTCTAATATGATCTTTAAACAGAAACTTGAAAATAAAACAAGTAACCATCTAGTTTAACTTCTAAAAACACCTGTGTCATGCACATTATATTGCAATTATAACACATTTGTATTAAAACTCACTATTAAAAATAATTAATACTATGATATATAAAATATATAATTATACACGATAATTATTTATAAATTATAACAAAAATAATAACAATAATAATAAACTCTTACACTAAATACATCAATAATAGTGAATAGATTTGGTAACATTATATAACACTGTTTATAAACAAAATTATGTAACAGTAATAAAATAAATATTCTGAGTTTCATGATATTCTGGAGCCGTTTATTTTCCAAGGATATTCCCCAAAAATATAAATAAAAGTGTAAGAACAGACTTATTTTTAAATCCAGTTATAATTTAACTTTAATTATAATTAAACTATAACTATAACTATCAATATTGCTAATTTATTAATAATGAAAACTTTATAATTATGTCTGATAACTCAAACTTTTACTAAGTCAGATTTTCAATTCCTATTGAGCTTTCTATACATAACGAGAGCTTCCCCTAACTCTGACATTCGCCAAGTCTGATTATTTATCTATTTCCCTTGAGAATCAGACTTAACAAGATTCTACTGTATATATTTTTTGAAGTATAATTTCATGCTTAAAAAATACAAAAAAAACTTTCTAGAACTTTCAGAACTTTCTAGGACCACTATTTAAATTACTCAATAAAATATATAAAACAGTAAATAATATATTTATATTATATTATTAAATAAAACAGTTTAAATTGGATCAGTAGATCGTAGATAGGTTTTTAAACGACGAATAACAGAGATTGATCTTTCGCAAGTGCATGTTGTTACTGGAATAGTTGCAAGAATTTGAATTAAGGTAAATATATTAGGAAAAGTTATTCTATCAATAAGAGGAAGGAGTTTGATCAGAGTAGTAGGGAATTTTTAAAGCTACGCCAATAATCTTCCCACATGTTCAATTCGGTCATGATATACCGTGGTTCCGGAAGTTCATCCTCATACTCATTTGAAAAAAGAAGAAAGTTGCTTCTCCATTCAGCAACATTTAAAACGTTAGTTGGCATTGCAAAGAATCCATTATAAACAGCAATGTTTTTATTAGAAAAACGTAATTGAATCTGGGATGATAAATGGTCAAGAAAAGGAATTGTAATGACTTTCTTGTAATACTCATTAATAGATTCACTAGGACAATTATTTCGATTAAGCTGTTTTCCTATTGTACGAGGCTTGTGCTCATAAACACCAACACTAGCTCCCAATACAACTGCCTCACTATACCAAGCACCATGACTGTGTTCAATGTCTGATCTTAGTCGCTGTAAAGCAAGATGTAACAAATTTATTTTTTCATGCGATGCAAAAACATCAAAGTTTGGAGATTGAAATTGCTTTGTAATTGGTCTTGTTACTTCCAAACAGCGAGACACCACTACTAAAGTAACAAGAAACTGAAAAGATCTAGTAGCAAAGAAATAACTATTTGCATCACGCACTGAGTCATGATTCCAAGACTTTTCATTGTTATTAATCATTAGCTCAAAGCATTTAATTATAGCAGGAAGTACCTCTATAAACACATCTAAACCATCAATTCTGGCAATCCATCTTGTACGACATACATCTATTAAACGAGAGTGATGAGCTTTTGGAAACATTTCTTCAATTTTTTTTTTCAGAACATCAAAACGCTTTGGACTAAAATTAAAGAACTGAGATATAACACGAACATTTGACATCATATTGCTAACTATTTGTATGTTACAGGCATTTGCAACACAAAGATTGAGGACATGAGATACACAATGAACATATAATGCTTTTGGATAAATAGCTTTTATTCTTACTGCAGCACCGGAACAGTTCCCAGCCATGTTACCAGCACCGTCATAACCTTGACCAACACAAAATTTCATTTCTAATCCCAAATCTTTAATACTATTCAAAATTTGGCTGCCTATAGCTTCTCCAGACAAGCCTGAGTCGCAAAGAATAAAACCAAAAAAAAGTTCACAAATTTCAGAATTATCATTTACAAAGCGTAATACAAGTGGCATTTGTTCCATATTGCTCACATCAGATGCTTCATTTGCTAATATTGAAAAAAATTTAGCCTTTTTAACTTCACATTTCAATTCAGAAATTATTATGTCATTACAAATATTAATCAACTCATTTTGAGTAGTTTTAGAGCGATATGTAGCATTTTTTGGAGTAGAAATTCACCCATTCACCAAACTGTTTTCTGCACAATCAGACATTAATTTCAAAATTGATTGAAGATTGCCAGAGTTACTATTTTCATTCTCATAGTAAAATGAATCATCTCTGTGACCTTGGAGAGGTATGTTTTGTTTTCCACACATAATAATTGCCAGAACTATTGGTTTTAATATTTCTCTATTTTTCTTGACTTGTTTATCAATTACTTTGTTGAGATTTAAGTCAATAAAATTTATCTTTTGCTCCATACATTGACGAAAATGAGTTGCCTTTAGAGTTGCAGTTTGGTGAATTGGTGAACTTTGAGCATGTTTATTAAACTTATTAATGGCCTTTGAATATGCCACAAATGGAGATTTATAAAGCTGAACAAGTTTACTTGCATTATGACTTGATTCTTCAGATCCAAAAATAACACAATTAACACAATAAGCACCTTTTTTAATTTCTGAATATGCAAGCCAAGAGTATAACGAGAGCCAAGAGAATTGAAAGGAACGACCTGATTTATTGGATTCAAAATGAAAACTAGAGCTTAGTTTATAAACATTTTTTAGTAAATCATACTTATCTTCATTGCCTAGTTTATTAATTCCATAAGTTTCATAGAGCCCGATATCGTATCTGTTTACAAAAGATAGTTCACATTTATTTCCAAAAGCAGAAGAACTACTTTTAGAGTTTAAATTTGCCTTAATCGGTGAGTGTATATATTTTGAAGAACATTCTGCAATCGATAATGTGGTAGAACTTTTTAATTTGATTGGCGAAGATACAACACAAATTTTTTTGTCTGTAGGAAAAGGTGACTTAATAGCAAATTGATCAATTGTGAGTTGTTTTCTTTTTTTAAAAGTTGAAAGAATTTTAACTGAATCTAAAATATCTGTTTCCTGAGTAGAATCAGGAAACAGGATACTAGATTTCGAAGAAGTAAGTTGATTAATTTCAGGTAATTTTACTACTTTAGGTGCAAATATATTAGGAGCTTGGTATTTTTTAGGAATACATTTTAAAGATATTAAAGGAACAAAGTGATCTTTGTTTATAAATATATTAGAGGTCTGTTTAAAACCTGCAATAACTGAAGAGCAACGAAGAATGTGTATTTTTTTTACAGATGTGATTAAAGAATGTTCAACACGTGGTCTAACAGTGCAATTGAACAATATTTCATAAACAGTTTTTTCTATTTCTTTTCTATCCTTTTCTATAGGATAATATGATTCAATTGGTATTCCAACAACACTTGAGAGAGCACACAAAGTAAGAAACGAGGAATAAGAAAAATTTGTTGCAATATTGATAGATTCTGATATGACACTGAGTGTTTTATTATTTTTACAAAAAGAATTATATGCTTTTTGGGAAATAATAATAGAAAAAGCTGTGTTTTCATCAATTCTTCGAGATTTGGTAACATCAGTTTGAGAAAAAATAATTGGATGGTTTAAATAAAAACCTACATTTGTATATAATTCGATACTGGTCAGGCATCTAAGGTATTCTGACAAAGATTCGTTGCTAATCAATGATATAGAACAAGCATTAAATAAACAGTTTCCGTTTGGAGAAGTTCTAATAATAAAAAAAAAATTAATATAAGCGAAGCAACATAATTTATGTTATGTCACAAAATAATTATTACATAATTTTATATCATAAAATTACTTACTAGTAAATGATTTACTAAATGTAAATTTGGTATTATTCAAACATAAAAAAAATTATAACATAATTGATTATTTTCTCCTTGAAATATGATATTATATGAAATATGATATTATATGAAATATGATATTATATACTTTTTTGTATACTTTTTTTTTTAGTAAAATTGTGTTCATGCTTAAGTATATATACTTAAGGATGAACACAATTTTACTTAAAAAAAAGTTTTTTAAATTTAAGCACCTAGAACAAAATTTTACACATCTTTCAGCTTAAATAAAAAAGTTTGTAGTAAAATATTAGGCACAAAAAGCTATAGTATAGCTTTTTGTATATCCTATAGTATAGGCTAAACAAAATGTTTGTGTGTGTAGGCTATAAAAAATATGTGTGTGTGTTGTGTTAATTAATGGTTAAAATAATAGCAAATTAAGAAATCATTTAAAGCCGGTTATATATGATTTCTTAATTTGCTATTATTTTAATCATTAATCAACACAACACACACATACATAAACACTTCGTTTGTTTTTTGTTTTTTTAATTTAATATAATTATTTAAGAAACAACTTATTACCTCACTGGTTGAAAATCACTTTCTGCTCGAAATGATTGAGATACGGGAAACTGCATACTTGAAACTTTGCATATTTTATTCAATATACTTACTTTAGATTTTTCATTAAACAAAAATATTTCTCTAATCTTATTATGAGCTTCGACAATAACATTAGATAAAAACGATTCCTTTTCTGATTGAACCCTATTTTCATCTAAAATACATTTTAAAATGATTCGAAGCATTGAATCCGCCATGTTAGAACACTTAACCTACGATCTAACAAAAAAAACCTTTTTTCTGATTTTTGCGTGATTAACTTGCACCCTTCAGATATCTTTCTGATTGGGTCAGCACCCCTCAGAACCTGTTTTGATTAGCTTAAGAAACCAAGCCAATCAAAAATAGCTTCTGAGGGGTGCAGGCCAATCAAAAATAATTCTGAGGGGAGCAGGCCAATCAAAAAGCGACTATACTGGAGTTTCCTAGTCGAAGCATAAGTATACACAAAATACGCAAGCGCTGAACGCAAAGTATTACACAACAACAAAGATAATTATTTATTTATTTTTGACTTCCTTCACAAAAAATGAAATCGCAAATTTTGAGTTGAATAAACTATTTTAACAATTCAATTTTTATTTATAAAAAAATGCAACGAAATAGGAAACTTTACTTGTTAAAAGTTGACGGGTGCTGGAGCACCCTTTGAACCCCTCTGGATCCGCCCCTGATATATATATATATATATATATATATATATATATATATATATATATATATATATATATATATATATATATATATATATATATATATATGTATATATGTTTGTATATATATATATATATATACATATATATATATATATATATATATATATATATATATATATATATATATATATATATATATATATATATATATATATATATATATATATATATATATATATATATTATTCTTATTCTTATTTTATTTTGAATAAAAACCACAAATACGATTTGATTTAAAACATATCAATTTTCAACTGATACAGCTTTGTCAAAATATCATATTTTAATGGGTAAAAAAGCTGTTTCGTCGAAAACAAAATGGCAAGTCATAGGAATGCATAAAATGAAAAAAAGCAATAGAGAAATTGGCAGACGCCTAAATATTTCTGAATGCAGCGTTCGTACAACAATAGAAAATTATTTATCAACTGGTAGTGTCAATGATAATCCTCGTACTGGGCGCCTGAAAAAACTGACAGCACGCGATGAAAACATGCTTTACATGCTAAGCAGACGTAACCCAAAAGCGGGAGTATCAACTTTAAGCGCAGAAATCAATAGTCCGCCGGCAGACAAAACAGTTAGTCGAATGATTATAAGTAAGTTATTACGCAAGAAAGAATTAAATTCGTTTCATTGCGTAAGAAAGCCTTTGTTGACGTTAACCGATCGCCAAAGACGAAAAAAATGGTGCAAAGAGCGTTTAAATTATTCAGTAGAACAATGGAAAATGATTATCTTTAGCGATGAATCAAATTTCAAAATTATTAACAGAAAAAACAAGAGATTTGTTCGTCGCAAAAACACAGAAAAATATTTGAAGCAACACCTACTAAGCCGTATTCAAAAAGGCGGTGGTTCCGTCGGCATATGGGGATTTATATCAGGCTCAGGCCTTGGGTGTCATAAAATATACGAAGGAAGATTAAACCAGTATGAGTATCGTGACATTTTGGAAAAAGCGCTTATCCCTAGTCGCGATTTGCTCCAGGCTGATCAAAACTGGTTATTTCAACGAGACAATGCTCCATGCCATACAGCGCATTCAATCACTGATTATTTCCTTATAAGTAATATTCAACTTATGCCTTGGCCAGCACGATCACCAGACTTAAACCCGATTGAAAATTTATGGAGCTGGATGGATTATCAACTAACAAAAAAGCAAATATCTAGTCATGAAATGCTCAAACAAGAACTGACCAAACTGTGGCTTGAATACCAATCAAGATGATTGAAAACTTAATCGAATCAATGCTAAGGCGAATACAAGCATGTATTAAAAACAACGGGAGTCAAATTCCGTATTAATATATTTCGATTAAAAGAAGTTGTAGGTGCGTTTAAACTTTATTGCACTTTCTTCTAAGTAATCTTTTGATTACTTGAGTTTGTTGTTTAATTTCAGAAGAGATTTTATGTTTTTCTTATTCAAAGTTGTGTTTTTTTCTTAATTAATAATTGGCTAAGAATATTAAAAAATAAAAAACCTGGACCCTGCCTCGTGTTTTCTTTTTGTATCACTTTAAACATAGCTAAACTTTTTAAAAACAAGTGCGTTTAAACTTTCTGTACAAAGTGTATATATATATATATATATATATATATATATATATATATATATATATATATATATATATATATATATATATATATATATATATATATATATATATATATATTTATATATATATATATACATATATACATATATACATATATATATATATATATATATATATATATATATATATATATATATATATATATATATATATATATATATATATATATATATATATATATATATATATATACATATATACATATATATATATATATATATATATATATATATATATATATATATATATATATATATATATATATATATATATATATATATATATATATATATATATATATATATATATATATATATATATATTATTATTATTATTATTATTATTATTGAGTTGTGTTTTATTCTGTTGGATTTAATTCAGCTCTTTGTCGGTTTAAGAGTGATCGATATTTATAAAATAGATCAAAATATATTAAATATTTAAATGAAAAAAATACGACTTTTTTTATGGGACTTCAAGTTTCATGCCATTCGGCAATCATTCAGCCATATATATATATATATATATATATATATATATATATATATATATATATATATATATATATATATATATATATATATATATATATATATATTTATATATATTATATATATATATATATATATATATATATATATATATATATATATATATATATATATATATATATATATATATATATATATATATATATATATATATATATATATATATTAAAAAAATAACGTGAATCCATATTAGTAGGAAGTTATAGTAAAGTAAAAAAATAAAAAAGAACAAAATAGAAAACAGATTTTTAAAAACTACTTAATTTTGTGAGCAATTTAGCAAGGGCGTTATATTTTGAAACCAATATCTTTAATGAAAAGCCAACTCTTTCAACCGATTTCATTCAAAGAGCAAAATTAGTAATGACACTAAAAATAAAACAAAAATGAATATGAGATATAAACAACTGTACTACAGTAATATAATATTTTTGTAGGATCACATTACACTCAATATTACCAGACATGTGTATTATATATAAATTCAAGATCTATAACTAACTAAGTTAATTAAAAGATATATAAATAATTAAGATATATAACTATAAAAAGCTAGACAACATACATTAAATATATAACAGTAACACCTTTTGGCATTAAATGTTGTCTCATACCTCTGCTAACTTCGCTGCTTGGGTGGAAAAGTTGACAATCTTGATTTAGACAACTTTACTTTATTTTAATAGATAGCAGTCTAGCTCTATACACAAGCCACTTGCTTGGCTAGTATAACGCACTAGCTCTACACACACTGCAGGACACATCACTTTCTGATAGTTTAACGGCCTAACTCTACAGTTAGTAGCTAGCTCTACAGTTTCTAGCTCTTTTTAGTGTTATAATACATAGCTCTTTGGCTATGTATTATAACACTAATAACTGTTTAAAAGCCGTTAACAGTAGGCTAGACCCGCAAGCCGCCGCGGTTAGCCGCTAGCCGTCGCCAAGCACTGCTTTTTTTTTAGCCAGCTGCGAAAAATGCCTTCGCCAGCCATGAAATTAAGTAGCCATAGCCAGCCGTTACAGTCATAGTTAGTTAATTAATTTTAATCTTTAAATTAGTTTATGTCCAATTTTAGGCATAAAACTTTATCATATCGCTTACCAATTGTTTCGTAATAAAGTATTTGGTTTAGTCTACCAATTGTTTCGTAGTAAAGTATTTATTTATTTATATACTAGGTCTTGAACGAGTAAACAAACTTGTTTCCATTAAGAGAAAAACTGGTACAACTTGCTTGCTCAAGGATCTGAGATGGGTTCCTGTGTCTAACCACAAATCTAGGGCTACTACATCCAAAGCGTGGGACTTCATGGACAAAATTATGTTGAAAAATTCAAAAAAACCAAATTAATCAAAATTTTTTATTAAGTAATCAGTTGTACTGTAGATACTGTTTCGAAGAAAAAAACCATGTCGATGAAGGTTGTTTATCAAAGGTTTATGCTACTTCAACTACGTTTATCAAAGGTTTATGCTACTTCAACTATTATATGAAAATATAAGCATTCTTCCACAAACACAGCTAACTAAACCTTTTACTCAGGCTGATGAAGAGTATTCATTTTTGGATTTTGACATACAAAATATAAAATTTATCCAAAAACAAAGTTACGTAAATGTCATGAGCACAGTTCTGTTAAAAATAGTATCCTAACAAGATGAAATAACAATCTTGAAATGATTGAATCTATCTTATATCTAATCACTCATGTTGATACAGTATTAAAAAAATTGGGATGTATGATTTATGTTTTCTTACTAAAGATTTAAAACTTCTGCAGAAACTGCGAAATTTTTTATTTCCATTTTGAGAGCTGACTCTACTTGTTACCAAAAGAACTTCAAATTTGTCTTGACTTCCACTTATTGTTACCAAAATTAAAAGTTGTTGCATTCTTAAAGTCACAGATTCTTCTGCTATAAAACCATATAAAAAGTTAGTTTAAAAATGTATTGAGAAACGGTTAGTTGTTACTAATTTAGTAGAATTAGCGTCTTGTTTTGATCTAGCAATTCGTGACATTGTTTTGACAACGGAAAAATGTGAAACTTTGTTAAAAAACAGCATGACAAAATAAAAACTTTTTTATTTGGTTCAAACATTTTACCACAAACAGGAACCATACAAACAACAACTAAAATATACGGCTAAGATAAAAATATAGTCAAATCAATTTTTTTTAATAAATTCATATTCGTTGTAATTAAAAAAAAAAAAAAAAGTTGATCAGCATTATAAACATTAAACCATAGATAAAAAGATTGATTTCTTTGCATATATTGAAAAGAATCAAAATAAAAAAAGCTCCAAAGCAGCTCAGGATTATCAAAAACTAAGACTAACTGTATTTCAGGAAACTGAAAAATCTTCACTATATTCTGGAGCGAATTAGAGAATAGCAATTGGTTGCTGAAATAAATCTTAATCTTACCATTTGTGACAATCACCAGCCAATCACCAGCCAATCACCAGCCAA
Source organism: Hydra vulgaris (assembly GCF_022113875.1). Lineage (NCBI taxonomy): Eukaryota > Metazoa > Cnidaria > Hydrozoa > Anthoathecata > Hydridae > Hydra > Hydra vulgaris. The sequence continues at coordinate 836,183 of NC_061161.1, forward strand.
TCACCAGCCAATCACCAGCCTTGCAGTTTTGAAAAAAAAATGCAGAAAAACTCCCTATTCAAGCATTCATAGCTAAGGTAGAAGATATTTTTATTTTTGACATTAAACTAATACTATTGACAAAAATAACAACAACTAAAATATACGGCTAAGATAAAAATATAGTCAAATCTAATTTTTTTAAAATAAATTCATATTCGTTGTAATTTAAAAACAAAAAGTTGATCAGCATTATAAACATTAATTTTTTTTTTTGAGAAGTTCAATGTTGCTTAATTTACATAGTTTCTATTGTTGCAGGTTTATCTTGCATTTAGCATTGGCAGTGTCTCTGTTGAATGCCTTTTTAGCACGTCTGGTTTAATTTTGAATGAAAAGAGATACTCGTTGGCACTATATAGAATGAATGCGGTTTGTTTTATACATGATAAATATTCAAATGCTGGTCTATGAGCTAAGACTTGCATTTTTTGGATAAAGACAATGTTTTATGTTTTTATTTCATTTTGATTACCTTTGTTTTTCATATATGAATATTTACATTCAATTGTTTGGTTTGAATAGTGCTGTCAGTATTATACTTGTATAAATGTCATTATCATACTACATACATATATATATATATATATATATATATATATATATATATATATATATATATATATATATATATATATATATATATATATATATATATATATCTTATACTGCTATAGTATAAGATATATATATATATATATATATATATATATATATATATATATATATATATATATATATATATATATATATATATATATATATATATATATATATATGTATATATATATCTTATACTGCTGGCTGACCGACTTATTTCTTTGGCTGCTTAGCGAGCTAAGCAGCCAAAGAAATAAGTCGGTCAGCCAGCCACAAAAATGTCGGCTAGCCGCTCATGCCATCAGCTAGCCGGACGGAAATTTTTTTTAGCCAGCCATGAAAGTAAAATTCCGTGGCTAGGAGATCTACAGTAGGCAAGTTAACAAAAACTTGTTTAATATTAAAAGGTGTTCAATATTAAAAAAAAAATTTTGAAAATCATTTATTATATCATTTAAAAGCTATGCTAATTTGTTAATGCAATTTTTGGAATATAATAGGGAATTTTTGAAACGAACAATGTTATCAGTCTCTATTTGATCAACACTTATATAAATTTTGACCTCACCCAGTAGACATTCAAGCACTTTTTCATTAATTAATAATGAATCAATAATAGTGGGTGTTAAAATCACACGTTTAGAACAATCATTTTGTTCGGCATCTCCAAAAATTAAATATGGAGTCATTTTCTCTAATAATGCATTGATACGGTATTTCAATGCATCATTTAAAAGAATCCACTTCTTTGACAGGGATTGTTCTACCACCAAGTTTTAATAGCCTTTGGAAAAAATCTCCTTCCCCATCATGTACTCTCATATTTTCAGTTAATGCAAACTATTGTACCCTTTACCACTGTAAAGAACATTTTATAAATAACTCTACAATTTTACCCGGATGCCCTTTTTTCACAACAGGCAGTATTTGCCTAAAGTTACCACCAAAGAGAATAAATTTTCTACCAAACAAAAAGTTGTTGTTGCAGACATCTTTTAACAACCTATAAATTGCATTTAAGGCATGTTTAGGCATCATGGATGTATCATCAAGCAAAAACAAATTTACTTAAAAAATATTCATGTTTAGAGTTAGGAGTTACATTACAAGGAGTTACATTACAAAATAAGCTATGCAATTTAGATTCATTTGTAAGAAGAGTTGCTGCTATGTCAGTCCATGCAGCTGTTGCACACTTAAAACCACTACTTATGGTTTCTGCGATCAAATAATTATAAGTAAAAGGTTTTCCACTACCAGCTGGTCCATCCATGAAAAACAATCTGGAATGTTGATTTTCTACACTTGGTTGCTTATTCAGTGCAGCAAGGAAAGCATTACAACCTTCTAATTGATTGAAATTAAGCAACGGTCTCATTGTCAATCAATGAGACCGTTTGGCTTCGTCAACAGATTATTGAAAATTTAATCAAAACTTTTTACATTAAAACCTTTAAAGTCATCAATAGCAGAAAGATGTAATCAGCCAGTGTTTTACCACTTTGGCTAATGGTCTTTTTAATTTGACAATAGGTAGCTTGTTCAAATGTTAGAAGTGAGACTGAGCGGTAAATGAAATCTTCAATCAAAAAAAGCTTTGTATGTATTCCTGAGAGGTAAAGGATTTTCAGGTTCACAAAAGGTCAAAATAATTGAAAACAACATATGCGTTAAAACTGTCTCAGAAAGAGTATTCTGCCATTCAGTGTCATCTTGGAACAAACCTTTTAAACACATGCTTAACAAAACGTTTAAAGAAAAATAACATTAACAGTACGCACATCCTTCCAAGATATTGCTCGTTTTGCCTGCAAAAGTAACAAAAAAAAGTGTTGTTTGCTCCTTCTCTAAAATACACTAACTGATTGTCAGGAAGATGAGTTTTATAACGGATAATAGTGTGTGACATTTAAATAATGGGATACTCAAATATTCGCCACAATGCTTCAGGCGCACTAACATAACAACAACCTAAAAAAGTATTTACTTCATCGTGATTAATTTGTTTATTTATTACAACAATTTCGTAGTCACGCCCTCTTGTATAAATACTTGTGCAAATATTTAACAGCCAATACAGACATGCACACTTCAACATTAATGTGGATTTGGTATTTTATTGATAACCATGGATTGTAAAGTACACCCCAACGGTTATCAACATGGTTGACTTTAATATTGATAACCGAGCCATTGTCACGATGCCTATATCGCAAATAATCATTAAGAACTACTACTGTGGTAGCATTAAATTCTTTAGGATAATATTTGCTGTATTTTTCATGCAGAGAGAATTTGGATTCAATATACCACATGAACCATGAATCATGCAACTTTTACCAATGTCATAAAATTAAGGATTTACGATCGGATCAAGATTTCTGCAGATATTAAACTATTGATGTCCTGTGCTGTCTCAAGCTTACCATCATTTGAAAAATGAAGTAATACATGAACATGTAGCAAACCATGTTTTTGAAATTTGATAACCTGAACATGGGTTACAACTTTCCCTAATACACAATGCATAAAATTATCATTTAGGAGGTTATTTAACTTGAGTTTAAATACTTAAGTAATTAAGTTTAGTCTATCCTTAGAAGTCTGACCTGGATATAAATTTTCAGATATCTCGCGCCATTATGGGTTGCAGATAAAAGTAGTAAAAAAATCTGGTTTACCATATTTTTAAATTATTGTCATGACATCTTCTAATTTTTCTTTTAAAGCTCGAGGATTATCTACATAAGATGATGGTAAAACCACTACACGCCCTGGTCCAACATTATGATCAGTTCCAAAGTTGTTTACATGTTGAATTAAGGCATCATACTGCTTGCTTTTCAGTTTGTTTTGGTTATTTCTGATGAAAGCAAGGCGCTGGGCTTCAATTTTGACATATGCATCAACAGCATATTGATGAAACAGTTTCTTGCCATAAAAGATTGGAGAAAAGAATTGTCTAACTGATAGTCTATAATTGTAATACTGAGATAGAGTAACATGATTTCTAACCAATGTAGCATGTTCAGGGTTGTGAACGAATTGATTATGCCAACCAGCATCATCTTGGGAATCAGCATCACCTCTTGGGAACCAGAATCACCTCTTGGGAACCAGCATCACCTCTTGGGAACCAGCATCACCTCTTGGAAAAAATAGAGGATAAATTATAGGATCTAAGTTGGCTGACATACTTGATATAATTTCCAATTTTTCATCTCTACTAGCAAATACAACTGCAACTTCATTATGCGAAGGGAAATTATAGCAACGTCTATCTTGCCCTTCAAGTAAAGACATTTTTACAACTGAGACTGAGCGACCTTATATAGCTGCTTGACGAATTTCTTCATCTTTTACTTTAGCCATGTTTTCAAATGCAAAAGTAAATGGTTTTTTTTTCACTTACTATTGTTTGCAAACAATACATTAAATCACGTAGGCAAAGATAATTGCCACGTTGTTGCTTTCTAAGGTTCACTGCTGCAAGTGGGTCATAGATATACAGTTGACAGTATTTGGAAGAAGTGCCTTGATGTGGCTGAAGATTACCTATACGATAAAAACTTGACCACATGTTTTAAAACATGGTGGCTCATGATTTATAGGTTCAACCACATTAGCTGTAAATAAAGCAAAAGAAAGACAGTCATTATAATTCCTTATATATTTAAAAAAATTCATTTTGGAATTACGATCTATATAATTCCTTGTAAAAAAATCTTGTAAAGATTGCGGAAATGGTCAAAGAGGCGGTAGAACTACCTCTTTAGCACCAAACTGTTGACAGATCTGGTTCATATCTCCTAAAGATTCCTCGTTTTGCAACATTTTGTACATTATTCTCATAAGGGTTGAAATGAATTTCTGCGTCGTCAAAATGAAAGAGATAGAGCTAGGCAGGTCTATCTCTTTCATTTTGACGACGATTAATTTCATCTTGTCTAGCTCTATTTTCTTAATTTTCATGACGATTATTAGCGTTTACACAATGACTTCAAGCCCAATACCTTCTATTTCGATTTCATATTTTTAAAACTCACTGTTATTTAAAATAAAAAAAAAAATTATAAAAACAAATTAAAATATACAATTAAAGACAAAGTTAAGTTATAGTGATATTTAAATTATAAAGATAAAAAAAATATTTCTATAAATATATTTGTATAGAAATATAAAAAACTATAATAATGATAATATTTAATCTTCTAACTAAAATTAAAAATAAAAAAAAGCCAACAATTCTAATAACAAAGAAGTAATGAAAATTTTAAGTATTAAAAAAACAAAATTTTGAATTTTATTTTTATTCTTATCCATAAAACAAAAAAAAAATTTAACTAATTTAAAAGTGTTCTAAAATCAATAGAAATGTAAAGCAATATATTGCAAATCCAATTACTTTAAAATATATAAAATATCAACACCATAATTACACAAAGCAACAGCAAACAAAATATTTGCTGGATCACATTATACATATTTAAATACCGTTTTAAAGAGAAACGTAACAGTTTTAACTTAGAAAAATATATTAGTATAATCTTTGTTTTTCAACAGCATAATCTGTTTTTTCAAAAACAACTTTCAACAGAAGTTTTTTTTTTTCTATTACGTTTTCTAAGAGAAAATATAGCTATTAGTAAAGAGAAGCATTAAATATACAGAAATGTAAATGTATAACAGTCTCAATTTTTTTATGTTAAATATTAGGTAAATAAATAGTTTTCCAAACAACAAATCAAAATAAATGTATCAAGGGATCATCCATAATGGACTTCACTTTTTTCACAAGTTTAACAAATGACAAAAAGTAGGAGAATGTTGGCTCTTGTGCGCATAGATTTTAAAGATAATATAGAGCCTTATGTTTAATGAAGAGAACCAATAAACTTCTACCTCTGGTTATAACCAGGGTTATACCCAAACAAAATTATACGTATGTAATACGTATTTTTTCGTATTTTTTTTTCGTATTATTTACGGTACTTTTGGCCGCTGTTTGGGCGTTTTAAATACGTATCTTTTAAACGTATTAATACGTATTTTTTCGTATTTTTTTTTTCGTATTATTTACGGTACTTTTGGCCGCTGATTGGGTGTTTTAAATACGTATCTATTGAACGTATTAATACGTTTTTTTTTTCGTATTTTTTACGGTACTATTGGCCGCTGATAGGTTGTTTTAAATACTTATCTTTATAGAATTTTTTTTAGTATTATTTATGTAACTTCGGCAATTAAGTTTATAAGCCATATATAATACAATATACATAAACAAGACATTTTTTATTTTTAAACTTTATTTCAAAGTTTATTTATTACTTGGTTAATTATCCATTCCAGGCATTTCGAGTATCGTTGCTTCGGCTGCTTAAAGAAGAGAATTTTGAATCATTTGATTAAGTTTCTTTAACTGCTCAGACAACCTGCTTTAACAGCATCGTTTACTTGAACGAATAACACGTCTTTAAGAATTTTAGAAACAATATCTAAACGTACAAATAGTTTCTAAAAAACATACTAAACAGTATCTGAATGTACCAACAACAAAAATAAGCAATACTATTTAAAATACTTTTACAGTGTCTCAAGAATGTTCTCCTCCCAAACATATATTACTTCCCCACAAAAAATATGTTTTGTGTGGCAAAAATATGTCAAATACACACACATATCTATGTAAATAAAAAATATCATATACTAAATATTTTTACCTCGAATTACATCTTGTTGTTTAACATCTTCCAAAAATCTAGATATAAAGAAAAATTACAAAAACATACTATGTACAGCTGAACATACTACCTACAATTAAGTATATAACTTTGTTTAGTGTCTGTTCATTATTTGTAGTAAAAGATTATTTTTAAAGCTGTTTAGTCATTAAACTAATTTTTTAAGTTTTTATACCATATAACCAAAATTGTTCCAAACAAACCAAGTTGAGTATCTTTTTTTTAATTAGGCCCTCAGAAAGACTAAAATTTATAAAAACTCACATAACAGCAGTTCGTTTTCCATTTTATGCATCTATCTCCATACCAATCAAATTTAACATTACTCTAATTTAAAGACAATTCAAAGAAGTGCTACTAGTTGTTGATTTTCATTTTACCATCAAGATGCTGATTTATAACTTTCTGTTCTAGCTTCCAGCATTTGCTGTATTTTTCTAAATAATTTTGCAGCCATAATAACATAAATTATTTAATGAAATTAAGCAAGCAACCTAAATAACCGTGCAAAAAACAACTGTTACAATGATGTTAATAAGGAACATTATCAAAAAAATAGCACATTTTTTGTTAAAACAAGAACGTCAGCTGCAGAGCAAATGATGTTCTCGTTTCAAAATAAAACAAAAACTTTACCCACCTGTAAATGAAAGAATAAAATGTTATATTTTATATTTAAAATATTTATTATGTTAAATATAAAATGAAGATAATTGTCGATTTTAATAAACAAAAATTTAACTGTTTTGTTATATGACATGTTTTATTAAAACATGTCATAAAACAAAAAATTTTTTTCATCAATAATCAAAACCTGACCTTATTCAAAAAAATAAAATAAATAATAAATAAAATGGATGTGTTTTTAACTCACTTGCGAGTTCTCCCTAAATCAGTCAGTGTATGTACTGAAGCCCTCGCCTATCCCTAAATAAGTAACATGTCATAGTGCTAACCAAAGTGTGTAAGCAGGATCTTTCAAACTTATAAGTCTTCTCAACAATAAAAAAGACTTTATATTTTAACAATTTATTTTAAAATTAATAAAATAATTGATTTTTAATCAAACTCTGGAATTTCAGGTGTAGTTTCTTCAGCTGTTGTAGACTTAGAATTTCGATTTCTTTGATTGAGTCTCTTTAATTGTTCCGAAATCGCAACATTTATTTGGACCAACGACACACCTTTATGAACTTTCAAAACAACATCTAAATTAAATGTATTAAATTTTTTGACTAATCACATTCAAAAGACATTAAATAGGGTCTCAAAAAATTATTATATGTTTATATATATATACAGTTATGGCCATTGAAATCCGACCACTGCTGAATATAAAGAAAAACAGTCTATGCACTCCAATAACCAATTTATTTTCTTCCCTGTTATCAATGATTAGTTAATTAGCTTTTAGACAATCACATTAGTGTTTATTTTATTGCACTGTAAAATTTATTAAGCTATATATCTCATTGTAGGGTATGGATTATCATTTAACTGTCACAATTTAATTATGACTACGAAGAAAGGTGTTCGTGCTAATATTAAACTTTTATGGGAGGATGGTGCAAGTGAGCATCAGATAAGTGAGTGTATGTGAGCAAACAGACAATAAGATACGCAGGGCTGCTGTGAGAGATCAAACAATATCCAGCACACAAATCAGGGCAGATCTACCTAATGACGTTACAGTCAGCACTTGAACAATAAGAAGACGTTTATTGAAAGATGTAGGCCTACGTTCTCGTCGTCCAGCCCTCAAACCGCGACTGTCTTTAAAGAACATCCGTGATAGGATCGCATTAAAGTCAGCAGTTAATCAATCAATCAAGTTAAAGTCAGCAGTATCCAGAACTAATCCTACATCACTGGACAATCTAGCGCACAAAATTCGTCAAGCTTGGATTACTGAAATAACACCAGAATATTGTTAGGCTCTCGTGGATTCAATGCCAGATCGCATTAATGCAGTCTTAAAAGCACATGGTGGTGCCACTAAATATTAAATTCAACGAACCTGAGAGTAAAAAACATTAATATAAACATTAAATATGTACGATATGTTACATTATAATCATTAATTGCTACTGTTATTCTTTTATTGCTATAATACAATTGTTTATTACTACATTAAACTAGTTTTAAGTAAAATGATACTGGTGGTCGGATTTCAATGGCCATAACTGTATATATATATATATATATATATATATATATATATATATATATATATATATATATATATATATATATATATATATATATAAATATACATTTAATGATTCATTTAGGGTAATATATAACTATAAATAAGATAATATATAATTTATACATAGTAATACTTGTAATTTTCATATATATTAAATATATTGACCTAGAATTATGGAAACAAAGTTTCCCTTTGCTGAAGAAAAACTTTTTTTTCCGCGTTTCCCATCTCTAGAATAACAACTAAGAACATTGTCCTTTAATAAACTTCTTAATATATTTAGAATGGTCTTGTTGACATTTGAGTCTGACCTCTTCCGCAAATAACGTATCTAAACAGGAACAACAATTAGAAAATATCCATTTTATGCTGTACATTTTGGTTTACATAAACTTTAAAAAAACAATTTTATATATTTATATAAATAACATAGACAAATTTGCTCAAACAACCCAAATTAAATGCCTTCAAATATTTTACCCATAGAATACCTAACAGAAACATCACAAAAGTTTACTTACCAAAGAAGTTCGTTTTCCATTGTCACTATCTATCTCTATACCGAATTGTTCAAAATCAACTTCACTCTCAAATGGAAGACAATTCAAAAAATGGCTATCTACATGCTGATGCTCATTTTGACATTGTTGATCTAAACGATGATTTATCACAGTCTGTTCTGCACGCATTTGTTGTATTTCTTTAAATAATTTCTCAAACCACGTAACAACATGCGTACAATGATGTGCACAAGGAACATTAGCTAAAAAATAATAAAAACTTTCTGGTAACGTAACAACAGATCCAGAGCAAATTATAACACCATTCCTTAACCGGTAAATGCAGATGGAGAAATAGTTTGTATTATATAATGTAAAACATTTGATTTTACTTATTATGATTTACGAGAACTAATTTAAGATTATGATTAACGATAATAAAAGATTAAACTGTCTTATGTTATAAAACAAGCCATAAAACAAAAATATTTTAATAATCAAAAACATCTTCAGTATAATAAGGAATTGTAGCAAAAAGCCATTGCTCAATATATATTTTAAAGAATAATCTTCAACAGAATAAAATTAAGTAACTCACTAGAGATTGGTGTTGGAGTTTGAACAGAGTTTGAAATTGAAAAATCAGGAACTAGTGCTGATTTATCTGGAAATGAAGGATAGTTATTAGATGAAGTGGTTTGGCAGTTAGAATTAAATTTTCTATTTTTGGCTAAGGGTCGTAAAAACTCTTGCGTATTAAATATGCTATGATCATTATCTAAAAAAATTTTTTTTTTCAGTATTGACTAGCTACATAAAAGTTATACAAATCTAACATATTCTTATATGCAGATATAAAAAATGCTGTATGCAGATACAAAAAATGGTCATTAAGATCATTAAATGATTAATCAGTCAACAAGCCTGTTCTTGTTGAACAAAGTTAAACATTTAGCTTACTAGAAAACGATGCTGAAGTTTGAATTAAAGATGGATTAGAAACTAGTGATGGTGCATGAGGAATCAAGGGGTTGTTTAAATAGGAAGTGGTATGGCTATTTGAAGTTAATTTGCTGATTTTGGATGGTGGTTGACAATATTCTTGACTGTTAAATCTGCTAGGGGCATATATAATTCTGCTACCATCTTCAGCTGAACTAAGATCAGAATTTTCCTCAGCTAGTCGCTCCTTTGCCCTTGCTGATTTGAGAGTTACTACAAAAATAAAATTATAAAGATATTAAATTAAGCTGTTTCATAATTAAAAAATTAAGAAAACATGTCTCCTTTAGTCAGTTGAAATGCTTACTCTCAGTAAAAATACCTACAGATGTTACTGGACAACACTCGTACTTCATAAGAAATCCAGTCAGCACCTGGCTCTTCATGGTTTAGTAACATGTTTTGCAATTTCTTCCCTACTCTACAGTTGGGCCACAAAACGCATCCTGAATCTTTAAACCATTTACTGGACACTGTTGCCACTTCATTATCAATATTAAAAATAACTACTGAATAAGACATCTGTTATAAAAAAAATTTCAAATACAAAATATTAAAAAAAAAAATTTGCTTAATTTAAATAAAGAAAAAAAAAATAGTTAATTACCATATAAGACCTATTATTATTTACCTATTATTTACCATATAAGAGTAATACAATTACATCCTGCTAAACAACGTTCAAAGATACTTCAAGAACTAACATTCTGCAAATTTAAACTTCAAAACAAAGAAATAATAAAATGTGTAAATGTAGTTCATAATTTTACACTATATATTTAAAAAGCTGCCCAAATAAATTAAAGCAATTGTAAGAAATGTATGAATAGATATAACAAAATGAAATACATGTTGTATACCATAAATAGACATGGAACAAATTACAAATACTGTATAATATAAATTTATTATCTTATTTGAAAAAATATATAGAACTCTAAAATATAATAAGAACTCAAATCTCTGATAATGGGGTTACAACAAAGGAAGAAGAATATGGGAGACAACAACATTTAATAACAATATCAGAAAACGGAATTGTATGCAAAGTGTCACTAAGACAACTAACTTTAAAAATAGATAGTTTCGAACTTGCAAGTGGAACGTCATAAAAGTTTGTTTGCACAGTAAAACACCTGGCTAAGAATAATGGATTTTTTAAGTCTTCTGCTAAGATGTTAACTATTTGATAGCACTTTTGTCCTACCATTACTGAACTATCCCGCAAACCGCTTGAAAACCTTTGATTTTTGTAATGGCACACTTTATATTGCAAAAAATGGCCCTGATTTGGTAAAGACCCACTACAATGTTGAAGGGAAACTCCATCAGTGTGTACTTTCCTAGAATGTTCAGATTTGTTATCAGAAAGACTAGAAGCTACTTGCTGAAGCGGCAAATATCCACTTCGAATTCTTCGTTTTAAATGACCAAGAGCATTTTCAAAGGGGAAAGCACAAAAATTGCCAAGCGGTCCAAATTGTAAACAATCATTATGCAGATGTATAAGAGAATGCACATTATATGACATAAATGATTTGCCATACAAGGCAACAGCATTTGTAACAAATATTTTCAGCAACTCACCACAATATTTAATAACTTCATGCTCTTGTGACCTACATAATAGAAATATGGAACTATGTAAAATAAGAAAATGTTCATAAACTGGTTTACTAAGAATATCACACAAAACAATAGGCCCTGAATAAAGGAGAAATGATCGGAATTCTGTTGCCTTCCACTTATTCATACTCTCCAATGAACGAGGTCTTTTGTTAAAATCTGATGGAAAGAACAATGAAACATGAATTAATCGAGCTGATATTGTTTTTAGTGATTGCGAAGATAGCTTAACACTGAATGGTCCAGAAGACCAAAAATTTAGAAGTTTTCGTACTACCCCCAGACAGACAGAATGCATATAGTCATTTGGAAAACTATTAATTGGATGAATAGGAATTCCTAATAAAGGTGTCACACCAATATGATGACTATCATCTTCTCTAGAAACAAAACTTTCTAATGTTCTCAAGGGTGCATCTGTTTCTAAAAATACAACCTTGTTTAGCCATTCACCCTCTACAGAGCACTTGTCACAGCTGGAATATCCTGAATGATACTTTATGCACTTAATAAATGCACGTGCAGGGGCATCACATACAGTATTAGTTATATGAATATTGCACAAGTGTGAGTTAATTGTAACACCATTGCTTTTAAGATGATTTATCTCAGTAATAAATTGGGAAAAAAACTCTTGTAAATTTGGTTTTTTCCTTCCACTAAAAATAGCAACAACTTTTGGTGACAATGAATCGTTAACTTTTTTTACCAGAATTGGCCAAAATGATATTTCAGAATTGTGATAGATTGGAACACCATCAATATTAAATTGCAAACAGATAATCGATGGGTTAGACACACTCAATGTTTGAAGAAAAGGTTCAACACCAATATATAATATATATTCACCATTAGTCACAATTCTAATTGTTACAGGTTTTGAATTTAATAATGTTTTTGAACACTTTGGTAATTGAGTATGATAAGGTTTTAAAATAGATAACAATTTGTCCATTGTTGCATAAGGTATATTGTTTTCAATCGCATAATCACGTAACTTAATTTGCAACTCAAATTCACTTGGATTTTCGCCACCAGAATCACTGCTGGTAGATACTTCATTGCATGAAGAATATAATGGAGATTAATCTCCATTACATTCTTCATGCAGTGAAGTATCTGAAACAGGTTCAAAATCAGAACAATCAGAATGGTCGTTTAAGTTTTTGGATTTCTCCAAATGGACATTATCATCTTGATATTCTAAAATTAAAGTTAAACAATAATTCAAATCATAACTTAACAAACCAAACAGAATATATAATGTAAAAATTAATATAAACAACAAAGGCAATGACTAATGTAAATATTATAATTGATAAATAAAAATGATTCTGTATAAACATAAAATTTATGATAAAACAAACCATTTGTGATATTCAAGAAATTACTAACTGCAATGGCAACTTTTCTACGTTTATTTCTTGAGAAAGACATTTGATATAGAATTATAGTAAAATAAAAATCTGCAAATAAAACAAAAAAAAGGATTGACATTTTCCCGATATTTACGTAGGAGAGTGCAGCGCCAAATCTATTAAAAATAATTTTTTCACTGCGCTCTCATACATAAAACATCCAAATATATTAGAAAAATCCAAAAAATACTTTTCGTAAAATATCAAGTATATTTTTTCCCTTATTTTCTTCCTAATTTTGATTTCAGCTGAGTTGTTTCTCAAATGTTTGGAAACTTTTCCTAATTTTTGTATGAGTAATTACTAAAAAAACTTATAAATTAAATATATTACACAAATATATACTTAAACTTTTAGGTATTTAAAACTTTAAAGATATCCGGATGTATATATATATATATATATATATATATATATATATATATATATATATATATATATATATATATACACATATACATATATATCCGGGTGTTATTTATCCCAAAGGCACATAGATACATACATACATATGTATACATTATGTATATGATACAAATATATGTAGTTACACATACAGAGTGTAAAATATGGTGTAAATATGTTGGCTGTTTTCTTCAATTAAGGATATTATTCACATTCAATGCTTATTATTATTAAGTTTTAAGAAAATTAAAATATAAAAAATTAAAAAAAGTCAGTAATATATATTTAATATAATACTGACTTTTTTTAATTTTTCATATTTTAATTTTCTTAAAACTATATATAATAATTATATTACTGGTAATATATATATATATATATATATATATATATATATATATATATATATATATATATATATATATATATATATATATATATATATATATAATATATCTTATATCTATATAATATATACTACATAATATAGTATATATTATATAGCTATTAGATCCTACTGCCCCGCTGATCTTATTACCCTTCTTTACCCTATATATCATATAATACTATTTTAATTATTATAATGATGAAAATTTAAATTATAACTCTACGTAATATAACTAGTTGAACTTTATCAAAACCTCTAATGACATTGTTTGTTTTTTATTAAAAATTGCCTTAAAAATAAAATATTAATTTAAAATATTAAATATTCAAGTTAAATGTTAAATTAAATTAATAAAAATTAAATATTATTTGATTAAATACTCTATGATATTGTATACCTATCACTGTATATATTAGTATATATAACTGATATAATATAGTGGTAATTGCTAAAAAAAAATCATACGCCTCGAGTCATTTATCTTATTTATAAAAAGAGACCGTAGAAATGTTTAGCTAGCATTTTTAACCGCAAATAAATTTTGTGTAAGTGTTTTAAAATACGTAAAAATACGTATTTTAGCCTTAGGATATTATTTCTTAGTTTAAATTCGTATTAATACGTAAACATACGGATTAAAAGATACGTACTATTTAATACGTCATATAGACGTAAGTTTACGTACCTTACGTATTATTTTGCGCAAATACGAATTTAATACGTATAATTTTGCTTGGGTAGTAATTAAATTCTAAATGACGTCCTTTATAAACGATTCCAAAGTTACCAGGGTTAGCCGATGTAGCAGTTGAAAAAAATAAATGAAATAAATAAACTAATAACAATAATTAATTAAATTCTGATGATAATGTTTAAACAAACATTATTTATTGCTATTTTTTCAAGCAACAAATAAAAAAAATGTATTAAGTTACCTGGGGAGCTTAATGCAGCAGATAAAAAAACTAAATTAAATTAATAACCCAATAAAAATAATTTATTTAACCATTTAACCATGATGACAATGTTCAAATAAACATAATTTATTATTAAAAGTTAAATATTTAAATTTACCTGGGATGGCCAATGCTACAGAAGAAATAAATAAATAAATAAAAAAAAAAAAGTAAAAAAAGCTATTTTATTTCAACCTGATAGTAATAATCAAATAAACCAATAATTTCCTCTTTTTAATTTATGAATAGACATCACCATATGTAACAGCTGCTGAAACAATACCTAAATAAAAAAAATTAAATTGCCTAATTTAAACATATTCAATGATATAATCTAGATTAAGGAAAACTAAAATGAAAAAATAGCTTACTGCTCTCAAATCTACAAAAATAACAAAGTAACTGAGTTCTATCGATCTGTCTAAAAAATAAAAATTAAGCAATAAAATAACTTTTAATAAAAACTTCTTTGTTATTAAAGTTAGAATACAATTAATTAAAACAGTAGTTAATCTTCTTTGTTATTAAAGTTAGAATACAATTAATTAAAACAGTAGTTATTAGAGAAAATGCTATTCCTGCTTTATACTAATGAATGATAAAACATATTTGTTTCGCTGTCACTTTGCCTGTCTATAAAGTTAACATATA
Organism: Hydra vulgaris; assembly: GCF_022113875.1. Taxonomy (NCBI): domain Eukaryota; kingdom Metazoa; phylum Cnidaria; class Hydrozoa; order Anthoathecata; family Hydridae; genus Hydra; species Hydra vulgaris. The sequence goes on from NC_061161.1 coordinate 851,718, forward strand.
TATATATATATATATATATATATATATATATATATATATATATATATATATATATATATATATATATATATATATATATATATATATATATATATATATATATATATATATATATATATATATATAGAGGTACGTGCATATCGTGATTTACGTAACCGATTTTTGTGGTAAAATTTTGTGACCCGGTTTTTTCATTTTTATATATATATATATATATATATATATATATATATATATATATATATATATATAAATATATATATATATATATATATATATATATATATATATATATATATATATATATAAAAATGAAAAAACCGGGTCACAAAATTTTACCACAAAAATCGGTTACGTAAATCACGATATGCACGTACCTCTATATATATATATATATATATATATATATATATATATATATATATATATATATATATATATATATATATATATATATATATATATATATATATATATATATATATATATATATATATATATAGAGGTACGTGCATATCGTGATTTACGTAACCGATTTTTGTGGTAAAATTTTGTGACCCGGTTTTTTCATTTTTATATATATATATATATATATATATATATATATATATATATATATATATATAAAATATATATATATATATATATATATATATATATATATATATATATATATATATATAAAAATGAAAAAACCGGGTCACAAAATTTTACCACAAAAATCGGTTACGTAAATCACGATATGCACGTACCTCTATATATATATATATATATATATATATATATATATATATATATATATATATATATATATATATATATATATATATATATATATATATATATATATATATATATATATATATATATATATATATATATATATATATATATATAGAGGTACGTGCATATCGTGATTTACGTAACCGATTTTTGTGGTAAAATTTTGTGACCCGGTTTTTTCATTTTTATATATATATATATATATATATATATATATATATATATATATATATATAAAATATATATATATATATATATATATATATATATATATATATATATATATATATATATATATAAAAATGAAAAAACCGGGTCACAAAATTTTACCACAAAAATCGGTTACGTAAATCACGATATGCACGTACCTCTATATATATATATATATATATATATATATATATATATATATATATATATATATATATATATATATATATATATATATATATATATATATATATATATATATATATATATATATATATATATATATATATATGTATATATATATATAATATATATATATATATATATATATATATATATATATATATATATATATATATATATATATATATATATATATATATATATATATAGGTACGTGCTTATACGTACACACTGCAAAAGTAGTCAAGCAGTGGTTTCAAGACAACCACCTATCGGTGATGAATTGGCTGCTTCAATCTCCGGATCTAAACCCCTTTCGAGAACCTGTGGGAGATTGTCAACCGCAGAATTAATCATGAAGGTGATCGTTAAAAGGATCAACTGTTTAAACAAATCCAAAAGGCCTGGGCAGCAATTACACAAAGTTTCATTGATCACCTGATCGAATCTATGCCTCGATGAAAAAAGGCTGTGATCGACAACAAAAGATTCGCCACGAAATATTGATAGCGAAATATAGCTTGGTCAAGATTTAGTGGAGTTGCAATTGTTTTGTTCAAAAAGAAATCAACTTTTTTTAATACTTTTGAATAAGTTATTAGTTTTCGTGTACAAATAATGAACTTTGTGATGAATAAAACTTGAAGAACGTTGTCTCTAAACAGTTACATAGTTATTTCTCTAAATTGAAAAAATGTAGCACTTTTATGTAAAGAAACTATATTAGCATTATTTGGGTACACTTTGGGTATTTACGTGATTTACGGACCCGGTTTTTGTGGTAAAATTTTGTGACCCGCTTTTTTCACTCTTTTTTGACATCGTGGTAGACATAGTTTGTGAAGTTTCTTTTTAGAAACATATATACACAGATATTTTTTTCTTTGTTTTTTAAAACTTTTATGTATGGACGTTTTTAGAACTTTACATTTTATTGGTATGGTAGGATGGTATTTTGTTGAAAAGTTTTTCAGAATTTTATATTAACATAGAGTATTTTTAAAAAGTTAAATAGTCAAATTACTTTACAGTTTAGTTGTTTTTTTCTATTAAAAAACATTAATATTCAATTTATTGAAATCTAAAACTGTGTTGCATTTCGTGAGAAGTGTTGAAGACATGTTTCTATTTTTTTCTATCTTATTTTTTTGCTTAAGTTTATTCATTTTCTATGAGCATGCCAAATTTCAGGGGTTTATTTTGCCCGGCATATTGGCTATTTTTACCTGCACTTTTGGTACTTAATTTTATTTTTTTTCGTGAAGATTTTGGGGAGATAGGGGGGGGATGGGTGTAAATGGAGGTTTGTACGTATTTTATTTTAATATTTGTTGATAATGCAAAAGTAAACTTCATATTATAAATGTAATAATGTTACCAATAGTATTACACTTTGAAAAATTTTATTTTATGTTATATAAATAATTTTGTCACTTCTTAGATAAATGGTTAAAATACATATTTAAAATATTGTTTTAATAAGTCTCTTTAGATTTTTGCATAAGTTGTTTAAATAATTAAAAACAATATTTTAATATTATTCCTTGATATGAAAAGTGTTTTAAGAATGTATATCACAACTGTTATGACAAGCAAAAAGGTATCACAAGTTATCTAAAGCTAAAAATATTTTTTTTACTACTAATTATATGCTATACTTATAATATATATATATATATATATATATATATATATATATATATATATATATATATATATATATATATATATATATTTATATATATAAATACATATATATATATATATATATATATATATATATATATATATATATATATATATATATATATATATATATATATATATATATATATACATATATATATAAATATATATATATATATATATATATATATATATATATATATATATATATATATATATATATATATATATATATATATATATATATATATATATATATATATATGTATATATATATATATATTTATAAAACAGCCCTGCCTATTTTCATGAAAAAATTTACTTGAATGCTTAATACTTATCCACATTATCTATTTTTAAAGGTTTTATTTTATTTCGTGAAGATTTTGGGGAGATAGGGGGGGATGGGTGTAAATGGAGGTTTGTACGTATTTTATTTTAATATTTGTTGATAATGCAAAAGTAAACTTCATATTATAAATGTAATAATGTTACCAATAGTATTACACTTTGAAAAATTTTATTTTATGTTTTATAAATAATTTTGTCACTTCTTAGATAAATGGTTAAAATACATATTTAAAATATTGTTTTAATAAGTCTCTTTAGATTTTTGCATAAGTTGTTTTAATAATTAAAAACAAATATATATATATATATATATATATATATATATATATATATATATATATATATATATATATATATATATATATATATATATATATATATATATATATATGTATATATATATATATATGTATAAATATATATATATATATATATATATATATATATATATATATATATAAATACATATATATAAATATTTATTTATATATATATATATATATATATATATATATATATATATATATATATATAAATACATATATATATATATATATATATACATATATATATATATATAAATATATATATATATATATATATATATATATATATATATATATATATATATATATATATATATATATATATATATATATATATATATATATATATATATATATATATATATTTATAAAACAGCCCTGCCTATTTTCATGAAAAAATTTACTTGAATGCTTAATACTTATCCACATTATCCATTTTTAAAGGTTTTATGGCTCCTTAAAAAAAGTACTTGTATTTACTGGATCATTTAAAAAACATTTAGTTGATAGCTTTCAATTGTCTTCTGAAACAAATAAACAGACTTTTACAGTTTTGTTAAAAAATAATACGTTAAGGCCAATTCTTCTCATACTTTTTGTACTTTTTATTAATGTACATTTGTATAATGAAAAAGTTGAAAAGGTCTATGAGTATTTTGGCTGTAACATAACTGCAAATTATTTTCAAAGCCTTGTGAATATAGCAAAAATGTAAGCTGTTAACAATCAAAAATAAAATAAGTTTTTATAATGTCACTAGTATACAAGTAGTAAATGATATTTTGACAACAGTTAATGGTTGTTAAGAAAATCTAGCTGAACTCTTTTTTATAGTGATGTTTTAATGGATATATTAAGTAACTTTAATAAAAGTAAATAAAGATCCTCTCATCAAAAAATATTTGGACAATAGACTAGATTTAGAAAGTATAAACCTAATATACAGAAAAATGTAGTTAAGTGATCTATTAATGCAGCTTGAAAAAAAAAAAAAATGACTAAACCATAGTACATTGAAATCAGAAATTTCAAAAAGACAGACATGCAAAAGGCAAAAAATCAATAAAAAAGAAAAAAAAAGACCTGGAGTGATATCTTTTAATAATATGAAGAATTTATATAAACACTTTTCTAAAAAGCAACTTGCTGGCTTAAATGACAAAATGTCAAAAAGAAATGTTGGGAGAGATGTGTGCCATGAATAATTTGATACAGCTAATAGCATATCTGTAATGTATGATGGGCAAGTAGAAAATAAAAAAGAAGACAGAACTTTATTATTTCTTACTAAAAGAATATTGTTATTTTTTACTAAAAGAAGACAGAAATTTACTATTTCTTAATGGAAAATTGAAGAAACCAATTCAGAAATTGTTGGCTAAAAAAAGTTCCATCTTGATGATGATGTTGTATGAAAAGAGTTAATATTTTCGTAAATTTATTATGTGTTTTTAAATGTACACATATGATAGACTGTAATAATATAAGTTTTGTGATATAAGATATATTTATAAATTTGATATATTTATATAAATAAAGAGAAATGTTATTGAAATTTGTGTTATTTACATATATATAAATAATGTACCGCAAGTGGTTTAACTTGCAAAAAAAGTATAGCAAGTGGTGTGACTTGCAAAAAGGTATCATTTAAGTCATTAGCCGGCACATGTCAACTTTTTAGTTTGTTAAGCTTGTTAAACTTTTTAACTTGTTAGCCGGCACATGTCAACTTTTTTATGACTTTGCTTGGTTATCCATGTATTATGATTAAAATGTTGTATTTGTAAATATGGAATGAATTTTATTGTATAATAATTCGAATTAAAAAAATGTTAAAATTGGTTAAAGTATTTGTACAAAATATTGTTTACATTATAATACTTTACATAGTTTTTTATTTACTTTTTTAAAAATGATTTTAAGTTTAATTGACAAAAAAAAAATTAATAATAATAATATGAAAGTTTACAAAACCAAAAATTAAAAGTGACATGTCACGCTGATTTAGCAAACTGCAAGTGGTGTCACTTGCAATTTTATGATTGACGGCTATGGCTTACATTCTTGCAAAGTTGTTAACAAGGCTAAATGTGGTAGGCTCTCTTGTCAAACCCTTTTTCCGACGCTGTCCTTAAAGTCCGCGAAATGGCGAGTTATAACGCTTTAAAGATTTCGCGATGGAGTTGCTACGAAGTTTATTTTTAATTTTTTTTTTAAATTATTAAGATGCTGTAAGAAGCCCTAATCGTCTTGTCACAGCCGCCACAAGGAGAATACCATTTAATAAGTTAATAATTATAAAATCAAATACTAATAATAAAAAAAAAAACATTTAGTATATAAAAGTTTTATATTTTGGCTATTTGGTTAAGTTAAAATATTGTTTATTACGTACTTTGAATATTTTGCTTTCTAATAGCGAAATTATATTTAGCAATGGTTCGAAGTGTCAGTAGGAGTTCATGCAAAAAATTTGCAGGGAAAATGTTTACTTAATGTTTACTTTAAAAATGTTTAGATTAAAAATGAATTATATACAATTGACATATGTAATGTGAGTTTGCCACACCCCCATTTCCTCGATTACACCGTGACTTTTTCAAAATTCTACACAATTTCGCTGATTATTATTATCAAAATTCAAGTTAATTTCACTCATTATTTTTATCAAAATTCAACCCAATTTCACTCATTATTCACTGACTTTTTTGCAGAAACTGAATACAGGTAATCTACGGATTATTATCAACTTAAATATTAATTATTCATACATGTAAAAGTTTTCTTATTTTTTAATTATATTGTTTATATAATTAACTATTAATTGATACACAAAAAATATTGTTAAAAACCAAGAAATATAAAAATATTTCTTGGTTTTTAACAATGACATAAAAAAAAAAGGCGTTTAAAGAAAACCAACAGAAATAATGCTAAACATATCTTAATTAGACAATATTGGACTCCTACTTATATTAGGAATAATATAATGTAGTAAGACTCATACCACAGATTCCATTGAGTCTAAAGTAAAGAAGTCATTTAATTTATTTCAAAAAACTTATAATAAAAATACTGACAGATCCACTCAAGCGCTTTATCTAAACTTTAAAATAAACTTTATTAAAATGAAGACTTGAAATATTTCTAAAAAAAAGCTTAACTAAAAAAAACAATATACTAAAAGTCATACAATTGAATAACAATTGTTGTTATAAACAATTGTTGTTATAAACAATTGTTGTTATAAACAATTGTTGTTATAAACAATTGTTGTTATAAACAACTGTTGTTATAAACAATTGTTGTTATAAACTATTGTTGTTATAAACAATTGTTGTTATAAACTATTCTTTCTGTAGGCATTCTCACTAAAAAGTTAAACTTTTAACTCGAACTTTAAATCAAACTTTTTTTAATATTGAATATAAAATATTTACGATGTTCATCTAAAAGAATTATTGAAAACTGTTTATCACTCTTAAAATATTTTTGATTTTGAGTTTATTCTCTTCTTGTCACCATCTGAAATATGACTGGACTATTGAAAGGTCCAAACCAGTGACTCTAATATTTGTTAGGGTTTTTAGGCCTCAAGTGTTTGGTTTGATATATGTAAAAAAATAGACAAATCACATTGGTTTGATAGAAATCAGGGCTGTGGAGTCGGAGTCGCAGAGTTGCGACAATTTTACCGGAGTCGGAGTCGCTAAAAAATATCGCGATTCCGACTACTATAGTAAAATTTCTTGGTATTGCACGGCATGTACAAAACATTCAATTAACCTTATGTTCATACTAAACATCAAAGAATATTTCATTAATTTGTCAAAATTTATGAAATATTCAACTTACCGTTATTTCTGTTGATTTTCTTTAAACGCCTTTTTTTTTATGTCATTGTTAAAAACCAAGAAATATTTTTATATATATTGGTTTTTAACAATACTTTTTGTGTATCAATTAATAGTTAATTAAAAAAAAAAAAAGATTTCAACTTACCGGACATTATTTTTTAAAGATTTCAAAGAATTTTTTCAAAAAATTTGCTTTGGAGTCGGAATCGGAGTTGGAGTCAGAGTTGGAGTCGGAGTTGTACTCAAAAAATTTTAACAACTGGAGTCGTAGTCGGAGACGTTACTTATTTTTACGACTCCACACCCCTGATAGAAATATTGTAAAAAGAATTGTATAAAAGTGAATATTTCCTTTTCTTCCTTTTCTTTTTCGAAAATTTCTATACTAGATGCAATTCTTTTTTTTTTCTGTCGAAATTCTAATTCCGCTGGTAAGTTTTTTTTTTAAAATTTTTGGTTTAGATAAATTATCTGAAATACCTGCACACCTTTTTTTTTTAGTAACTTCATTACTTTCTAATGGAATGTTGTCATTTTTAAGGACAAGTGTTTAAAGGTCATTAAAGATTTCTTGAAGTTTAAATTTTAATGATTCAACCACATTCTCATGATAAATTAAGTAATATAATCTTTTTATTTGAGAAAGGATATCTCTAAATGATGATGCATTTGTTCGCTTAGGGTATATTTTATTCTGCACATTTTCCAAAATAGGCGACTCATCTGAAACACAAGGTCATGCTTTGTGTCTCAGATAAGTTGCCTTCAAAACATATATTGAATTCTTCTTCATAACAGGATTCATTACCATAAATGACTGAACTATCCAAACAAAAGTATGGAGATAATCGGTAACTATCTGGCAATAAATCCCAACTAAATGAAAGATCGCTACCATATGTTTGCATGGCATCAATATTTTCTTCCATTTTATGCATTGGCAATCAGCTATTCAACGGTTTAAATCATATTTATCTAATTGCTCTTATTGTTAATACATGCTCCTCTACTAAATCAACATCAACAGGTGTTCCTCAGGGCTCAGTTCTTGGACCTCTTCTCTTCCTTGTATATATAAATGACCTCAACATATGTATCAGATATTCCAGAACATAACATTTTGCTGATGTTAACAACCTATTAATAGTTGAAAAATCATTGAAAAAATTAAATATCTAAACTATGACCTGACATGTTTAGTTCAGTGGCTACGAACAAACAAAATCTCCTTTAATACAAAAAAAAACTGAAATCGTTCTCATTAAGTCTAGGTAAAAAAATTGAAAAAAAGTTGAATTTCAGAATAGGCGGACAAAAACTATATAGTGTTATTAAAATAAGTGTAGACAAAATCAAGGGTAGCAGTGACAGTATCGAAAACAGCCAAACTGATAAATCTCGAAAATGGAATTTCCAGAATAACATCGAAATAGGGAATAACATCGAAATTGTAAAAAAAGGAGTTGTATCAAAAATCCGAAAAATAGAATAACCTCGAAATTGTTAAAAAATGAATAATATCGAAAAGGGACTTTTCAGAATAATATCGAAAAAGAAAACATTTCGAATTTGTTAAAAACGAATTAGTATCAAAAATCCTAAAAGCAGAATAATCTCGAAACAGCTCAAAAGAGAATAATATTGAAAAAAGACTTACCGGAACATTATCGAAAGTGTGAATAAAGGAATAGTATCGAAATTTCAAAAAACGGAATTAGATCGAAATTGTAAAAAAAGGAACAATATCGAAACGGGATTTTCCGAAATTATATCGAAAGTGTGAAAAAAGAAATAAAATTAAAAAAGGACTTTCCAGAATAATATCAAAAAGGTGAATTTTAATAATAGGTTCGAAAATTCCAAAAGCAAAATAAATAGACGGCAGTTTTTTGCGGTTTTTTGCGGTTTTTAATTAAAGTGTAGTAATTACACTGTATAATTGTATAATATAAACAAAAAGCTCTATTAGTAGAACAAAAAATATTGAATGTTGTGTTGTTGGCTATTTATAAAACGATTCAAAACAAAATGTATTGATTTTATTTACAGTAAGCACTTCACACGATTTTACTATTACAATTATCTCTTGTTATAATTAATACCATTATATGCGGATAATGAAGAAGCTTTCAGAATGTGTTCATTTTTTAAATTTGGATAACTGGTTCCCAAGTTATGACAATCTATGTTGGGCTCAATAACGCCTATTTTGCGTCAAGATTTGTTGAGTTTTTCTAAAGGAATTATGGCACTAAATTTGATAATAAATTTAATTTTCATATGCTATCAAGAAGGAATTTCATTGAAGTACTTATGCTGAATTATTTTTATTGTTTTCTTTTTTACAAAAGCATTCAATTCTACAAATTATCATTCTCATATTAGGGGCCCCTAGGTAAGAATTCCACTCCTCGTTTACCCATTTGGGGCAATTGGATCAAAATCTATAAAAGCTTCGTTTAAACCGTAAAAATTAACTTTAGATAAAGAAATAAGAGTTTTTTCAAACGGTCAGGGTAAACAAATTCATTAACATTTATAAATAGCAAGAAAATAGGTAAAAATATTAGGTCTAATTTCTTCTACAGAACTTTGATTGTTCTTGGCCCAATCGCCCATTCAGGACAATAAGGTAAAAATGTAAAAATACACAAAGCCCGTTTTCCCATTTTGGGGCAAATTGGGCTAAGAGTAAAAATAACTACAAAAATTACAAGTTAAAGAAAAAGACGTTTTTCAAACTGTCAGAGTAAAGATTCGTTTACATTTATAAATATCAAGAATATATGTAAAAGTCTAAGAAAAAACATTTTTCTCATTTAGGGCCGGGAGCCATGGCGTTAAACTTATAACAATAAGCAAAAAAAAATTCTGAAAATTTTTCAGTAATAGCTCAAACCCTGAATAAGTAAAATTTGAACTCTATTTTATGAAGTGCACCACCAATTTTATGAAATATCATGCAAATAGTTTTGTCGTTAACATGGAAATGTGAACAAAGAGTCACATTATACCCGAACTTTATTATATTTTAATTTTACGCGTTGCAACGCGTTAAAGCGAAGTATGATAAAACTCACAAATCCATGTTAATGATAAACTATGAACATAATATTTCACAAAAGTGGTGCACTTCATAAAATACAGTTCAAACTTCACTTATTTTCAAGTTTCTTTATCCGCTTAAATTGTAAATCAAATCCAAGTGACGCAGTTATAAATAATGTTATTTATCATTTGCAACAACAATGTTGTTTTTATCGTAGATAAAGTGTTGTATCTTATAAATATTAGTGACATCTTTTGGAAATAATAAAAAAGATCGCCTTTGTTTAAATGCTTGAAAACATTTGCCCTTTAGTGATTTTTTAACAAAATGATTTTAGGCCCACTGCACAGTGGGCCAGAAACATGAAAAAGTGATCAAATATAATAACTACATATATAATCAATTTAACAATATTAACAATATAAAATCAATTTAACAATAATTCTATTTACTAAAACATAATATTACAACCATTTAAATTTTCTTCAGGTTACTCACTTTCAAAAAAGATTAAAAATTTTGAATTGTTAAAGGTTGGTTTTGCTCATATTTTTAATTTTTGCTCACTGCTGGTCCACTGTGCACTGTGCACTGTGCATTGGCCCACTCTGCACATGGGCCAATGCACAGTGCACAGTGCCTTCACTGCCTTGAATGTTAACTAAATATTTTATGTAAGCAAAACATAAAATTCCAAAAAGAACTGTTAAACACTTACTTTACAAAAAAAAAATTGTCCTCACTACAAATTCTGATGGAGGGGGAGGGAAAATGCCTCCTTGACCCCTCCCCCATGACGTGGCCAATGTAGATATACCCCCAATGCCGTAGCCCATATTCAATTATATTTGTTAATATATTATTCGCAAATTATATTCATAAAAAATTTTGTAAGGCGTTTTAGGAAACTCGACTAACTTGAAGAATTATTAGTATATATATTAGTGAATAAAATATATGAAGTTTATATAAGCAAAACATAAAATTCCAAAAAGAACTATTAAACACTTACTTTATAAAAAAAAAAAATATATCAAAAAATATTAGTGAATAAAATATATGAAGATTAGTAAAATTACTTATTTTCTAACAATTTATTTTATGTATAGAAGGTTGTTGATTGTTCTTTTTATAAAAAGTACAATCAATAATCTTCTATAAATATACAAGCCCATATCGTAAAGATTTTGAGGTTAGGTTGGTCGTTTCGGAGAAAATTGTGGTCAAGAATAAAAAATCTTAATTAATTTTTATAACGTGAAACTAAGAGCATTTGGTCAAAAAAAAGATGTCAATCGCTCACAATTATCTCCTCCCTTTCCCCACCCCTACCAACAGTAAGGACGTGATAAATTTAATAGAAACTAGCTTTTAATAGAAAATTTATATAAATAGCAACTCTTTAAACAAAATGCATATTTATTATAAGGCAAGTTAAGGATGAAAAATCTTTTTTTATAGCTGTTTTGTGCTGGTCTGTAAAATCTGGGTCTGTGTTTTATATAATCTATAAGGTGTTATATCTTGGTAAGGAAATGTTTTCAGCATATGGTTTTCACATACTTTTTGACGAGCTCTTTCCGATTATATAGTTTTTTGTTTAATTTTTATATATTTTTTTGCTGACTGTAACAAGTTATGATCTCGCCCCAAAATGTTTTAGCACTCGTTTTCTTCTTCTTAGTTTTAACCTAATTAAATATTTAATTAGGTTTTTAATTTAATTAGGTTTAATTAGCTTATTTAAATAAGCTAAAAGCTAGCTAGACAAGTTAAAACCTAGTTAAAAAAAGTTTAAAAAAAAATTTAAAGTCATTTATGTAAACTAAAAAATGACGTTATTGATTTTTTTTTATTCCAGGTGGAGCAATAGGAAAAAAATTATACCGCTTTTATATATTAAATTTTTTTAAATAAATTTAAACAATTGTGTGACATTCTAGCTTTTAAAATATAGGTAAAAGGGAAAATTTTACTGAATCATTGAATAGGTTCAATTATACATGATATTGGTCCTCGGCAAGTGGGACAATGAGCTGTGTTGCTTTTTTGGACTTGTTGAGTGCAGGGCTGACAAAACAAAAAATGTCTGCAAGGCATTACTAATGCATTTCGTTCATTGACGGTACAAACAACGCACTTTGATGACTCTGTTGAAGCAGAAATTGGCAAAAGAAGACTCTCACCAACCTCGTTCATTGAGTTTTCATCCGAAGCACTAAAAATATTTAAAAACTTCAAATACAATTTTCCATATTTCATGGAAAATAACAGATTATCAAATAAAGTTAAACTAACTAGTTTGGTAAAAAAATTGATAAAGGTTAATAAATAAGAAGTGTTATACAAAAACTTGGAAAATTATCTTACACTACTTTGAAGTTTTGAAAGAGATATGATACTGTTGATAGGAATCTCTCAGTTGTCCAAACTCCGTCTCGAAGTTTTTTCTCAAAACAACAATTTTTTCAATTGCACCATAGTCGCGTTGGTCACGGCGGACTGGCTGATTGCAGGCAAGCTGTTGAAGCTCTTGAATTGTATGGACTATTACATGCTGGTTAAGCAATTTCATAAATTGTCAAAATCCTCCATTTCGATCACCCGTATTTGATTTCAAACGTCTATTGAGACTCTCTGCATTGTTATTGGTTTTGTGGTTCAAGCCGTAAACACTGAATCTTTCTGGGGTCACTATATTGAGCCAATACCTCTCAAAATACCTTTTAAAAGCAATTAGTTTGATTTTGATTTGGCGACTAAATTGTGCAATCTCAATAACTACAATTGCAACCAAGATCTTGTTTGCAGGAAGGAGACAAAGTGCTGAAACTTTTCGTGCCCATTTCTTTACTTAAATTTGGTGGCGGTATTCCCTCTGAAAACCAAGAATTGCTAATTGCTTGGTGATTGCATTTTCGAAATGAAACCTAAAGATAAAGGTTTAAAGGAGATCATTAATTGATAACAAACTCTGAAAAACTTGGATAACTTAGAAACTGGAAACTAAGTTATAACAAAGTAATAACTTATACCTGCAACCATTCACCAAGCTTTCACTCCAAGTTGTTTTTAAAGCATTTTGTAGTCCTCGTTCAAAATCTGACATAATGGTGACTGGAGAGAAATCTAAAACTTCTTTTATTTTGGAAAAAACAAGCTAGTATAGAGCCTCGGATTTCGATGTCATTAAAGCGCATACAGCTGGAACAGATATTCCCAAAGGTGAAAAATTTTCGATCTTATTCCGTTTTTATTGTTTTCGACATTAATATTTCTGACGTTTGAAACTTTTATTCCTCTTTTCAGGAGTCCTTCTCCAGCTTGCTCACTTCCATCTTCAAATCTATAGTTTCTGAAGCCCTTGACCTTGACAGCTCCTGTTCCTGGGTGTTTCTTGAGAAAGATCCTTTTAAATTCTGATATGTATGAAAGATTTTTGAAGAACCTGTTGAGTGATTTGGTATTTAGAAGTTCCCAATCAACACCCATAACTTTTACAGCTCCAATGTTCTTGTAAATTTCATAATATTGTTCTTTGGATATTATTGTTACACTTTTCCTAAGGATTTTCTCAACCCTACCAAACACACGATCTGCTGGCAGAAAACTATGGCCTCTGACCGGAAAGTAGAGTTGAATTTCTTGAATGTCAGCATTATTTGAAGAGTGAGAAAGTGCAAAAGCATTTGAAGGTTGATATTGTTCTTGTTTTGGGCAACACATCCGTCACAAAAAAGTCGTAAAGTCTTGATTCCTTTAAGATTCATTGTTCTTAGGTGAGAATGTAGAGCTGAGGAAATTTCGGTAATGCCTTTTCCTGCCTGCTCTTCAGACCATGTATAAAATGTTGGGGTTTTGCCATCCAAACTAGTAATACACAGACTATAAAAATTCAACTGCCTCAGATAATATGCATCTTGAATGTTTGTTTTTGGCAATTGTTGTATTTGCTGTAGATCAAAACACAAACTGCACACAGATTCATTGGTTTTTTCTTTCATGTACGCATAAAATGCATTTGCCCTAAGTTTATGAATCCTTTTCTGAGTCATAAGGTTTACACGTTCCATGGACCCTGATGGCAATGTTTTAATTTTCTGGTCTAGAAGGGCGCACGTGCTACAAACATCACTTGATGGCGATTTGAAGCCAATGTTAAATTCATCAACAAACACTCTCCTGAACATGGCAAAATTCACTCTGTACAAATCATCCTTTATTTGGTCACAATAAATTTGGTGCAGCTTTCTTATATTCAATTTACAGTTCAAATACAAACGTCTAGATTTTTTTCTCCCATAGTGACTTTTCTGATGCCTTCAAATTAGAAATGAAATCTCTCACTTTGTTCTTTTTATCAATGCTGTGGCTACTTTTCCTATCACCTCCTCTTTCATCCTCAATAGGATCTCCAGCATGGATTTTGTAAACAATATTGGCCAATCTTGTCCTTCCTACTTTAGTAATGGCAATAAAATTATTCTTACAAACAGGAATTCTCGTTTTATTTCCAACAATGAAGTAGTTTGTAGAAAAGGCATGTTGTGAGCTTGACTTATGCGACTTGTTTAGGTTAGGTTTATTAGGCCTTCGTCGAATAACATTTTTTGTTTCAACTAGAGAACTAATTATTGAAGTTTGTCAGAAACTTTATAAAGTTTGTCCCTCAGTTTCTTTACATCGTAAGGTCTAATATCACAACATGAGAACTTCTTTGTTGAATGCTTGCACGGAATGTATACATTGGTTTCTGCAGGTGATGAATAACGCTTCTGTTTTTCTTCTTTTCTTCTTTTGCCAGTTGCCTGTCTTTTACGGGCTCTAGTGTTTCTAATACTTACTAAAATACCATCAACCACTTCATCCATTTGAAATCGAAAGATTGAAACTAATAAAATTGCAGAGCTATAGTATTAGTGAACTACCTACCATAACCTTACTTTCAGTACTGAACCACGTGTTAAAACAGCTTATGCCAACTAGTCATGTGATCAGAGAGGACCGCTCCAATTGGTCAGCTGGAGAAAGCACTGTTTGACTGAACACCGACCTTGGAGAAAACACTCTTTGATTGAACAGTTAGTCTTGCACGCTGTTTTTAAATAGGATATAGCATGATTTGACTGAAACTAAGGCTTGAATCTGGTGCTATATAACATGGACTACAAGAAACCATCAATAACTCAGTTTTTATTTTTTTTGGAGAAAACACGGTTTGAATGTTTGCTCCTCGTATGTATACATGTATGTATGTATACGTATGTGTTTATGTGTGCATATCTATGTATTAGACCAGTTCAAAAAAAATGGAAAAGTTAATTGGCTAGGTGTTTAAATAAAGTTAATTGATGAAAAAAAAGACTCCACAAAATTTCATGACATTATTCCAACATTGTGACAGCTCAATTAATTTTATTTACCTGCTTTTGTCAACTAATCTACTAAATTTAATAAAATAACTCATTTGTGTACTGCATGGTGTTAATTTAACTGTTTACCTTCTATATACTTTGTATTTTTAGTGACAAAAAATAAAAATTTAAATGTCAAAGAAGAAGATTATTAAAACAAGTTGTGACACTGTCGTGTAGCTAATTGGTCATCAATTACCAGTTCTAGATAAACTAAGTGGTTCAAGCATTTTGCCCTTAGTTCGTCTTGTCCTACTTTTATGACTTTAAAACAAACGAAACGGAACTTTTGCAAAGCTGTTCGAATACTATTGATAAGGTTTTACAAACTTGGTTTATTGCCAATGTTCCAACAACACAAATAAGAAACCCTATAGCTAAACTAAAAGTATTGTAAACTCTTATGTTAAAATAGGAAAGAACAAGCCTCGAAGAACTGATAAATAAGATGAGTAAGATTTTTTATGTGGCCCATGCAGATTATGACAGACTTATAAAAATTCAATAGGATATAATGTTTCTAAAAGACCAAAGAGAAAAAAGAGAAAATGGTAATGAGTTTGGAAGATTTAGAACTTAAGGGGCAACTACCCTCAAATTTCAAAACAACACATATAAAGTAACTTTTTCTTTAGTCATATAGTAAATATTATACTGACATTAAAAATACCAAAAAATACATAAAATGGTAGCTCGTTGCTATGGCAACTCAAAAAAATAGCTAAAACCCCCACAAAAACTGTCTTTACGCCGTAAAAAAAAAAAAAGAATTATGAGTATAGGAGTGTCAATGAAATTTTGTAGAACTGTTCTAAATATGTAAATTTGTGATATGAGCAAAGCAGATTTTTGAATAAAATTTTTGATAAAAAGCTACAACAAATTAGATTATTAAAAAAAAGGTCAAAATACAAAGAAAAAAACTCAAAAACTCAAAATCTTAAGTCATATGAGAAATTCTACTCCGCTCATATCATAAACATTGGTAAAATGAACGATCCCTGAAAATTTCATCATGAGAGCATGTATACTTTTCAAGATTTTTTCCCCGGCGTGTTTAAAAATTAAATTCTCAGAAAACACAAAACAAAAAATAAAATCATAAATTATTGTTCATTTCATAAAAATATCTTTAAAAAAATAACTTTTTAAAAGAATATTTCAAAAACTACCAGATTCATAATATTCCTTGGACTTTTTTATTGACTTTTGATGATCATCCTTTGATAATTGTTGACGTCGTAACATCTTTCGTTTCATCTTAAAACTTTCACTCGATTCAAATAATGATAATTTTATTTGTTTTTTGTTTATGAGTCTGCAACCAGCTAAAGTAAAATGCCCTGGTTTCATATTTAGTTTTTCATAAATTAAAATGACAGACTTCATACCAATGTTATAATTTGCAACAGCATCGTACACTCCAAACTCTAAACCAGCATTTTGGTAAACCAACATAATTACTTTTTGGTAATCCCATATTAAATCATTAAAACTCTCGTTGCAATTCTTGGTTTTGCCACTTTACTAATTCAGAATCTTTACTTAAATCAGCATATATTGGCTTGATTTTGTGAATAATATCCGCAGGAGTTCCTGGTCCAGGTTTGTATATGGAAGTAGACTTAGCTTTATCAATGTTAAACTTACACTAACTATCACCTCCAGTCGGGCAGTAAAGATGATAGTTATTTTCCTTAGAAGAAGCTACATGGAAAAGGCTAGCTAATACTGCTTGTTTTATTTTATTCAGATCATTTGTATTGCTTCGGATAGCTACACCAAAAAAATTTTGCAAGCGATCAATAACTGCATTAGTTAGTCGACCACGACCACCTAGACCCTTAACATTTTTTTTTAACTTGCGTGAGCGAGTACCGACTCGTTTTTGATAATGTCCTACACACTCCAACTTTTTTACCTCCATATTTGGGTTTATATCTTTGATAGAAAGATGGGATTTACTATCCCCATCACCAAGAAATTGAGTATATCTTAACTTGTGTTTTTCGATGGAGCGTTTAAAAACTCTCACTGCGCCAACTGATTCCATACCACCAGCTGTACCTTGATAATTGTACAGGCAAATATGTTTGTTTTTCCAATTAGCATATGCATCAGGATTTGATTTTTTTAATTGTTCTTTCATACAGCAAGCTTTACATGATTTATTCATAGATTCAACATCGATTATTTTTCCACTATCTATTAAAATTGCGGTAAAAACTCCATTCATTGACTGATATCCTTTTTTCTGCCATGATCCATCGCATGATACACCAACATCAACAATGTCCTCACTATTTGCATTTTCTTTCATTTCAGTTGCAGCATCTGACATTGTTTCGTTTGCAACACTTTTCACAATGTTTTTTATTTTAGTGGTAATTTTTGAATAGTTTTTGGGTGTCATGGATTTTGGCATAGTAAACATAGTAAACAGCTGAGTAAACTTTTCAATGCTAGTATGACCATGGCCTAAGACTCTCATTGCATATATTGTCCTGTTGTTAATATCAAACACTTTATCACAAGCAACTGATGTATAAAATTCATGTTTATAGTCACAAGATAGTGTAGTACACTTTAAATATAGTAACGTTGCTAGACCTTTCTTTTTTTTCTGATGATCACCTAAGTACAGTGCACACTTTTCACATTGAGGACACATTAACGATGAAAGAACTTTAGATAAAATTTCAGTGTCTGTAATTCTGTAACCAGTAATTCTTTTAATGTTTTTACTTGGTACATTTGTAACAGCTTTTACTTTTTTAGCTGATGCGCCTAAAATATTTCTTTTAATAGAGTCACATTCACTTACATTACATGCATTTTTATTTTTCTTTACCATAAATCCTCTTCTTTTTTTGTAGTAATTTGTTCTCTGCTTTACTCTATCATTAATATTTTTGTTCAAAATAATACCCAAATCAGTAGGTTTTGTCATATTTTTTAATTTCTGCTGTTATATAAATTAGCTTTGAAAAAAAGTCTAACATTTTTTTATAAATTAAAAATTTATAAAAAAATGTTAGACTTTTTTTGCAGATTCAAAATTTTTTTTTTTGCGAATCAAATTTTTAAAAAAATGTGAGGGTACTTAAAGTACTTGAAAAAACACGAGTGTATCAACATTTCCAAAAAGAACATCGCAAAAAAAAGGCAACTGAAGTGAAAAAGTATATCAAGACTGGAACGGTTGAAAAAAATTCAGATTCAGACTATGACGAAACTGGTGATGAGGAGCTCATATTTAGCAAGTATTTCTAGCAAAAGTCTAAAAAGATCGTTGTATTAGATTATCATTCTATTGAAACTTTAACTAAACAAAATAAAAAATTTCGACCCTAACCTCGTAGTTTTATTGGTAGTTCATTATTTATTGCTAGTCTTGATCGTACAAAAACTACATCTACAGGTATATGTATGCACATATACCTGTATACAGTTACAGGCTATGCACATTGTTGGGCCAGTTCTCAAAGCTGTTGGGATTGACATAAAAGATATGACTCTATCTGCAAGCTCAATAAACAGAGCTCGTAAAACAATTAGAAAATCTATTGTTCAAAGCATTCAAAAAACATTTGTGCCAAATACCCCCCTAGTTGCTCATTTTGACAGTAAAATTCAGACACATGGCTACCAGACACTGGCTAAGAGAATGCCAATTGTTATATCAGGTTTATTTATTGAAAAACTATTAACCATTCCTAAACTTTCCATGGGTAATGGTGAGCTTATGGAAGACTCGGTTATTGAAGTATTGGAAAAATGAAAAGATGTTACAGATTGCCTGGCAGGTCTTTGTTTTGATACAACAACTTACAACACTGGTGCTCACACTGGTGCAATTACTATCATTCAACAGACATATGATAAACGTTTACTTTTTTGAACCTGTTGGCATCATATACTTGAAATTATTTTGGCTGCAGTATTTGACCAATGTTTCCAGTGTTCAGGACCACAGAATGGAATATTTTGTCGGTTTAAGGAACACTGGAAACTTAGTGACACTACCCAATATAGTACGATTGAGACTTCTGACATTGAAGTCAAATCTGAACTTACAGTTGGTGTATGTATACGGCTAAACCAAAAGAAAAAAAATATGTCTGGATTTCTTAGGAATCAACTCTCCAATTAAAATTTATGGAGCTCATCCAACTGATCTAATCACATTGGGTGAAAACTATGCTGTGACTCATTTCAGTCCTCCAGGTGCCTGTCATTGTGCCAGGTGGATAGCAAAAGGAATATAAAATCTATTTGTTCTGTAGACAATTCAAACTTACAGCATAAGAACTGCAAGATCTTTGTCGTATCTGTTTTTTCATTATTACGATTTATACAAAAATCTGGCTTATAGCTCCAAACAGTTCTAATGCTCCATACAATAACCTTTGTGTACTCCAAACTCTCGAGTCTTATTTTGCTAAAGACAAAAAAGTAGCAGATATTGCAATTAAAAAAATTAGAGGACATGTAGTATTTGAGCGAAGATTTGATTACACTTATTTATTATTTTCTGACTTGGCTCCAAATAGTGAGAAAGAGGCTATGATTGTTGCTCTGAAGAAACCACCAATGAAAACTGATCTCAAAAGAGTTGATTCAAAATTATTTGACAACTTTCAGGAAAAGACTTAGTCAGACTTTGTTACTCAAAGATCAATTAATTTGTTCACTCCGCCTAAAATTGAACCTATTTTTCTTGCTTATAATCCAGCTACATGTTTTTTTTTAGCCTTTCAATTTTAATCTTATTTTCCTGACCACAAACCACAATTAATTAGAGAGTAGCACAACTAAAATTTAAAAACTATTTTTTTATATGGTATTTTGTAATGGTATAGTATGTATGTATATGTATACATGTGTGTGTATGTATGCATATGTATGTATATGTGTGTATGTATATATTATATATATATATATATATATATATATATATATATATATATATATATATATATATATATATATATATATATATATATATATACACACACACATACACATACATGTAAACATACATACATACATATATATAAACATATATACTCAAAATTTAATTTTAATAATGCATTAAACCTTAAAAATTAATGCAATATTAAACTTTAAGGTTTATACTAAAAACTCTATACTAAAAAAAGCAACTAAATTAAAAAACAAGTAAAAAAAAAGCAATGAAATTGTTCAACATTTTCTATTCAGAATTTTTTTGAATTCGACAGTGGATATAAACTATAGTTTATATACATTGTCGAATTCAAAAAAACTTTGAATAGGAAACGTTGAACGATTTACATGCTGTATCTTTACAATACATAAACAATATATGTTCCCAGAAAATTAAAACAATGCAACAAAATTAAGTATGGGCAATTCACTCTCATACAGAATGGCCTAGCAATAGAGTCACCAACAACAACAATAATGGCAAAAGAACAAAGAGAAAGAGCTTGGTCAATTGCTTGATCAGAAAAAACATTCTAAAACGAAACAGCAAAAAATAATACTCAGAGAATTAAAACCTAGATTTAAACCATAGTCACCTAACAAATAAGTAAACTGTTATGTATGTAAATGACTAGGCCAAGCATGTGAATATTACAATCTTTATAAATTAAAGAAAGATATCAATATATACTAAGACAGCGAACTTAAACTAGTCTCACAAAGGTTAAGTGAACTTTGCAAGAACAAGGATTTGACATAAAAGTTATAAGAATTTAGTAAATTTAATAAAAAAATAATTTAATAAAAAAAGTTAAAATTAAATAAAAATAAGAACAAAAAAAAAACTTATAAAACTACTGATGTGCATTATACTTTTTGGTACACTATTAGTTTTTGGATTTTTAAAAGAACTTGACTCATGGATAGCATGGATAGTACTCAATACACTGTTAGTACTATCATATTTTATAGCTGTTTTGGAATCAGCCTTTTTGAGAGCAAGCCCAGAGTTTGGGAAACCTGACTACCAGCTGTCTTCAAAAGAGCATATCCTATAAGGCAGTATGATATTAGGCAGGTTTTACTGGATTAGATGGTACTAGTAGCAGTACGGTCTAACAAAAACAACCTTAACCCCCAAAAAATGAACAAAATATTCGCTATGTATATAAATAGCAATGAATATATAAACAATAAAGGATACTAAGAAACAAATTTAAAAAATCTATACCCTTTACGCTAAAAGTTTTATCTTTTTGAAAATTTTGAGGATGTTTGTATCTCATATTTAATAATAGAATTTTCTGCATTTTGTAGAGTGCCAAACACAGGTATTAATCACTTCATTGCCTAAAAATAAATATTTTACATTCTAATTGACAAAAAGTAAAAATAAATACAATAACAAACTTAATATTAATAATAATTTATTATTAATTTAATAACAGAAAAGTAAATAAAGAACTAATGAAATAAAAAGATTTACTTTTTTCCTCCACGGTTGCTATTTTCTAAAAAATATAGAAGAGTTGGCCAATTGGCTACAAAAAAACTTGGTACAAGAGTAACAATTAAAATAAAGTTTTATTAGAGTGTTTACTGAAAATAAATAACAGTAAATAAGTAGTTTGAAATAGAAGACTGAATAAATTGAACCTTTAACTTTAGAAAATTTAAAATAATATTTTATTTAATATTTAAATATTAATGGCTCAGTCTCAGTCAAACATAAATATGGAAGTTTGACTGAGACGGTTATACCTAATAAATTTAACTGTAACTTTAAATTTTACATTATTGAAAACATGTAAAATCTTTTACATGTATTTAACAGTGTAAAGTTTAAAGTAAAATTTATTATGTATAAACATCTCAGTCAAACATCCATTAACTTAATGGATTTAAAGATTTTTAACTTAAATTATTTAAGTTAAAAATCTTTAAATGTTGAAAATAGCGGTGATTAACTTTCCATTCTATTCCTTATTATTATATAAAAAAGTTTTATTAAACAAGTATTTTTTTTCCTGCCAGTTCTAAACTTTATTAAATAATTGCTTCTATTTCAAAATCAAATACACAAGTTTTACTTAACTCCGTATCAGATTCTAAAAGCTTTGGTTTAAGCATATCAAGATCATATCGAAGTTTGTAAATTAATGATTCAATATATAAAGTAAAGCTCCTCCAAAATAAGATTTTGTCGGAGTGTGTTCATAAACATAACCGGTAAGATTTAATGGGATAGTTGGTAGAATGTCATTTTTTAGTTTAGTTTCAGTTATGACAATAATACTGACTTTATGATTAATAAGAGATAAAAGTGAGTTTAATTCGTCAAAATTTTTCACAAGAGAAGCAATATTTTTTTCGATGTTAGAAGAGTTAAAACTTTCTATGTATAGGCAATGATTACATTAAAGCAATCTTTTGCAGTGAATAGGCATTTAAATGGTACAGTTTATAAAATGAAATGATTGAATGAACTGAAATAAGGAAACAAAGAGTAATATGAACAGCAATATAACCAAAAATAATAAAAATAATAATAGTATTTATTAACAATTTAAATATAATTTAATTGATAAAATAGTAAAACAAAAATAATATTTATTTAACAGTTAAAATAAATAATGAAAAAATACTAATATAATAACAATAATAAAAACAATAATAAATATATATAATAATAAACAATATAAAAAAAAAGAAAAATTAATGAAACAAACAAGAAAAGCCAGAAAAAAAAAAAAAATTTTAAAAATAAGAATAATTGCATTAAATTAAAAGAGTATTTTAAGATTAACAAACTAAATTCTTCTAAAGTTTCACTACAATCTTCTGGCACTACTAATACTTTTTCTTCTTTGTTTTTTCTTCTTTCTTAGTTTACCTAATTCTTCTCCTTTTTTTTTACCTTTTTTTTTTTCTTTACTTTTTAATTTTTATTTTATTTGTTTACTTCCTTTTCGTTCTTTTTTTTTCTTCTTTTTTTTTGTTTTTTTTTAGTTTATTAAATGTTCCTTTTTTTTTTTAATTCGAAGTTCTTTTTCTTTTTTCTTTTTTTTTTCTTCCCTTCCTTTTGTATGACTTTTCAAGTGGGTTTGTTTTAAGACGATCTTAAGACCGCTAACAAATTATTTATGCATATAAAACAAAAAATTATTTACTTGTTAATATAATTTGGTTTTATCTTAGTTTTTATACTTATCTTTTCTTTTCTTTTCTTTTTCTCTTTTACCGTTAAAAAAACGCGACCAAATTTTTTTGCAAACCAAATTATGATAGTCTTGATGATAATAACTTCACTATTATTTTATTTATTGGCTTTTTAAAGCATTTGATACGACTGCTCACCTTATTCCTTTTGAAAAAAATTAAACCACTTCGAACTAATAAATAAAGGTCATGACTTAATAAATAGCTACCTAACTTAAAAGATAATTTAGAGATAATGAAATAAATAATTAAATCAATAATTATAGAT
>NC_061161.1:881034-887407 GCF_022113875.1 Hydra vulgaris
TTCTTTTGATTCAAATATCGAAACCAAAAAGAAGTGTTTATTAACTTGATTTTATTAAATTTTACATTAAGACCCATGTTTCTAAAAATAATTTTTTTTTTAAAGATATAACCAACTTTATTTTTATATAAAAAAATGCAGCTGTTATGTAGATATATATCTTTTTTATGAATAATAGATTATTTTATTTTTATAATAATATATCCATATAAGTTACATATATATTATATATTATGTATATTATATATGTTTATATATTATACAGCCATATAGTTATTGAACCATCGCTTCATTTATCAATATAAAAGTAAAGTTATTAAGTTTGTTGAGTATAAAATTTTATATATGCTTTTAGTTTAAATTGAGCTACTAGACCAAGCGAAAATAGATACGCACAAATCTAAAAAAAGTTTAGAAGCATTAGAAGACTCTTATGAATCAGGTTTTGAGGTTGTTTCAGTTAGTTTAACAAAAAAAAATTCCATGTTTGAAACTTCTCATTCAAGTAGCTTAACTGTTACAAATATTTTTAATGTAAATTTTGTTAAAGATCTTCCATGCTCTAATGTGCAGACATATTGTGATGCAGTAGAAAAAATGGTTGATTATAATAAAATTGAAAAAAATTTAGAATGTAGCTTAAATTTTTCTGACTTTCAGGAGATTAGAGATGAATTAGCTAGCTTTGAAGATTCTGGCGATATATCTTGGGAAAACTGTAAATTTAAGTACATTTTACAAAAATGGGCTTTAGAGTTTCAGATAACAACAAAAGCATTTTCATCACTTTTAGCATTATTGACAAATTAATTTCCTTATTTACAATTACCAAAAGATCCTAGAACTCTTCTTCAGAAAAAAGCTATTATTCCAATTAACATTATTGGCGGAGGAGAATATTGGCATTATGGCATTCAGCAGGGGGTTATAAATAGTTTAGCTAGTTTCAACTTAAAATGCATTGATTCTGTGTCAGTTCAAATTAATTTTGATGGATTGCCATTGTTCAAAAGTACAAATAGACAGCTTTGGTCAATTTTAAGTTTAATTGAACAGTTTGAAAACAAAAAACAGTGTAACAAACATCCATTTTTAATAGGACTTTTTTATGGTAATACAAAACCCAGATATGTCTCTGAGTTTCTAATGAAATGTGTGAAAGAAGCCAATACCCTTATTAGTGAAGGTATTAAAATTAATGGAAAAGTATGCAGGTTTAATAACTAAATATTTGCTGGTGTATCACAAATAACTTCATTTATTTGTGATACACCAGCAAGGGCATTTTTGAATGGTTGTAAAAGCTACAATGCTTATTTTGGATGTGATAAATGTGCTCAAAAGGGTTTGCATGTTGAAAGAGTGACATTTCCTGATATGAATGCTAAACTTTGAACAGATAAATCATTTGCGAGCATGAAACAAAAAGAACATCATATAGTAGAATCCCCACTAGTTAAACTTGGTATTGGCATGGTAACTTAGTTTTCTGGTAGTTAGGAAGTTAGTTTATCTATGAATGAAGAGCCCTTTGAATAGCATATTAGGACCTAGAGAAATAGCAAAGTTTTCAGATAAACTAGTTTGTGATGCAAGCTATGTTCCAAAAGAATTTGCTCGCAAACCAAGACCTATAAAGGAGTTTGAACGATGGAAAGCGACAGTATTCAGACTGTTTGACTTGTATACTGGTATTGTATTTTTAGGTAAAATTTTGCCAGATCCTTTGTACAATAATTTTTTACTTCTGTCTTGTGCAATAAGAATCTATTTAAGTCATGATTTTTCTCACCAATATGCACATCATGCCCATATTATCTAGTTAGTTTTGTTGAACATGCTTTCTCTCTGTATGGAGTTGAAGTTGTAACTTATAACATGCATGGGCTAACTCATTTATACCATGATGTTTAAAGGTATGGTGTTTAAGACAATATTTCAGCATTTCCATTTGAAAATTATTTGTGTAAATTAAAAAAACTGTTAAAAAAGCCAACTTTTCCTCTGCAACAGGTTGCACTTACACTAATAATGAAAAATACTGTATGCTGTGAAAATAATGCCTCAGATGCAAAATTTCCTGAACTAAAACAAGAGCATTACTCTAGTAAATTACCAAAAC
Organism: Hydra vulgaris; assembly: GCF_022113875.1. NCBI lineage: Eukaryota > Metazoa > Cnidaria > Hydrozoa > Anthoathecata > Hydridae > Hydra > Hydra vulgaris. The sequence goes on from NC_061161.1 coordinate 883,157, forward strand.
GTTTACCAAATATAAAATCTAAGTATTTGCAATTGTACTTAAAAAACTTTTGTGTAAAATGCTCACTTGGTGATAATTGCATTGGGTTGAAAACTGGCGAAATTGTTATTGTTAACAACACTGTTATAACTGCATTCTAAAGACATTTTTATTAGTTATAACAAGTTTCAAAATATGAGCAACTTTTTAAATGGGATTCATCGTATATAGGTATCTCTAATGTTACAGATCTGTGTGATACTAATCAGTTTTGCTCCTTAAGTGAAGTCCACAGAAAATATGTACTCCTTCATTGCAATAAAAATCCAGTTGCAATCCCACTAATACACTTTTAGAATATTGTGTATATATCTGTAAATGCAGAACAAAAAAATTTGTTTTACAATACCATAATACTTGTGCATAAAATCCTAATTTGTATATAATTTTTGTTTTTTAGTTTTTTAAAATAATTATGCATTTTTTTAGACATTATACTATCATTTTTTTAGACATTATATATCAATGTGTGTTGTTGCTATAGTAGCTTTTCTCCAAATCAATTGACTTATCATGAGCAAGGGTTTATATGCAGTTGTATTTTTTACTAAAGAAAATGGAGAGATACCTCATCATGACTGTTAACAGATAGAGACGGCAAGTTGAATCGTTGTTAATGGTCTTCTTTTGCAAGACAAGAATATATTGATAAGGCAATACTTAGTTTAATATCTTTTTCTACTTCATGGACACAGCATCTAATCCGGCTCATGGCAGTGGCAGGTATGTAGATAAAAAATTTTATATTTTATATATATACATTTTATATATGCAATATTTATGATCTAAGGTTGTTTCTGTTTCTTCCAAAAGTGGGACGACTTTAAGAGTAGCTGTAAAATGTATGATAAGGAGCAGAACTACCTCCAAAAACAAAGTGTCATGGAGTTATTCTAAGTATGTATTTATAATATTTTAAGAATATTCTTAAAGGATATAAGATTTGATTTTATGATTTAATGATCTAAATATAATATGCATTTTTTAAATATAATCATTTGAGTGTTAAATATATATCGTCTGAATTTCTTTTGAATGAATAAAGGTTGAAGTGAATACTTCGTTATAAGAAAATTGTATTTCATTTTAGTAAAATACCATTTTTTACTTATTTAGCAGGGTTATTTATGTCTTAGCAAGCTTATTTGTACAAACATTTTATGTCAATGGTTTTTATTTTTTATTTTTATGAACCATTACGCATTGTTGAGTGTTTAGAAAAAATTTTAATCTGTTTACAGCGAAAAAAATTCAATTTGACAATTTCTCATTTTGTGATAAGGATTGTATAACCTTTTTACACATTTTTTAAAACAATAACCAAAAAATAATTTACAACCGGCTATTAAGTGATAAGAATTACGGTTATACATTTTTGATGAAGTAGTATTTCACTAATCACACAAGGCCTGGCCTCACTATAATATTTCACTAACCATGCAAGGCCTGGTATTTCACTATAATATTTCACTAACCATGCAAGGAAAAGCAACCCTAACATATCCACTTGCTCTAATATATAAATAGAGGTGAGCAGTATTGTGTTGGATATTTTTTAAGTTTTTTTGAGAAACTTTTGGAATCCTCATTTGTTCAAAACGTTGAAGCAATAACATATGTTATGCTGGTACAAAAAATGTAATGCTGGTATATAAATGTATAAGATATTTATTAAGTGAAAATTATTTTTTTTTAAGAACTAACGGCAGATTATCAAGTGAATTCGTAGTTGGAAAACGTGTAACTTAGAGTGGATGTACTGTCCAGAATACAAGTCAAAGAACCATGGAAATTTGATTTTTATAAATTTTCAAATTTCTATTTATCTAAATATTCCTCATTTTACTTCAATACATGCTGAGTTAGATTATTGGGAATTATTTTTGAAAAACCAGTTAAATGTTCTTTTAACTAGTGCTAGTATTTTAAAGGCCATTGACCTGAGAAGCTTTTTCCAAATATAAGAAAAGCGGTTATTTATATATTAGGAACAATTCCAATAACAACTTGTGAATGTGAAAGAAGTATTTCAGTTATATATAAATGAATATAGTATGAAGTGCAAAGTCCTAAGGCTTACCTTCTTGTTGGTACACTTTGTTAAGTAAATTAGATGTCTAACTTATGAACAAAATAGCAAAGGCAACAGTTGTGAAAAATTCTATAAAAGAATAAGATACTACTAAAGCAATACAAAATAAATTTAATGACATAAAGAGTGACATCACTCCTTAAAAAAAGCCGTCTAGGGTATGTCCGCCCCACCGTTGCTATGCCTTATTGCTCTCCCTCCACTTTTGATATTGACTTTACTTAAACCTTAGGGATATTGGGGGGGGGGGGGGCAAGGTGAAAGTTTTATTACTATATATATATATATACATATATAATATATATATAATATATATATATATATATATATATATATATATATATATTATATATATATATATATATATATATATATATATATATATATATATATATATTGTGAAGTTGTATTTCAGGTGGCTAAATATGTATATTGAAATATATTTAAGTTAAAAAGGTGATACAAAACTCAATTAAATAACAATAATTATATCAAATTTTTTATGAATTTAATTCTTCAAGATATACATTATAAATATATTTTATTAAACATAAAACTAAACTTAATCTTTTCATAAACATAAATTTATCGAACTTAATATAGGGATTATCACGGTTTCACTTCAAACGAAAACTAAATGTTTAAGTAGCACTAATTTACAGCTTATAAATTTGTAAGCACATGCTAATAAATATTATTCTCTATTAACAAACATTATTCATTATTAATAGAATAATATAAGTATTTTTTTAGAACTTGCATAGAATTTCCGGCATCTTTTATACAACAAATTGACAAAATATATAGATTATTCAGTTAGTAACATTTTACCAAAGTTTGTAATTACTACTGCAAAATGACATTACAGACTAATTAGTAAACAACATTTTAACAGAGTATGAAGTTATTACTGCAAAAGGAACTAGTTATATATTTTAAAAAAACTTCTTATTAAACTTTAGTTTAATCAAATTACTTTAATCTACAGCCTATAGTTCAATAGGCAATAATATATTTCTACAAAATGAACTATAGCCTATAGATTAAACTATTTTGATTAAAGTGCTAAAGTTTAACAAGAAGTATTTATTTAAATTATACATTTTAACAAAGTATGTAGTTATTATTAACTATATACTCTGTTAAAATGTTGTTTACTAATTATTCTATAATGTCATTTTGTATGTATGTTATATACAAAATGGTATACCTATACTCTATGTATAGGTATACCTACATTTGTTATAAAGTTTGTAAAATATAATAAATTTTGTAAAAAAGTATATCACTACATTTAGTAAATATGTGGCATACTCTATATACTATACAGAATAGAGTTTACTATAATCTATAGTATACTCTATTCTCTATAGAATAGTTAATTATGAGAATTCAATAACTTATAGGCACATTTACACTATATTATTCACAAATTTTAAAAAATTTTGTTACATTACTTAACAAAAAAAAACAATATATGTGAGCTGTACCAATATTTTAAAGTTACGCCAAAGTTAAGGCAGCTCTCTATTGTTAACGAAATCTTTATTGCAAATATTATTTCTATTTTTATGTCATGCGTTTTATTCACATAAAGTTGTAATAGAGAATGTAATAATGATTGTAATAAAGAAAAAAAAAAAAGAAAAAAAAAATTCATTGAAACTAAAATCATGTCTGTGTTGATTGTGGTTTGTTATTTTAATAACCACATAAAATTTTATGTAATTTATATAATTTCGCAATAGCAATGTTTGGACGCATACATTGGATCAACGCTGGGTTTAGTTCGTAAAAACAATCATTTTTTTGCGATGTATTCATACATTAGCTCAACGTTGACTTGTATACATTGAATCAACGTCGAAATATTTACATTGGCTCAACATTGGGTTTAGATCGTAAAAATAATTAACTTTTTGCGATGTTTTTACATAAATTGGCAAAACGCTGATTTATATATATTGTACCAATGTCGAGACATATACCTTGGATCCACGTTGGATTTAGATCGTAGGAACAATGAAAATTTTTTGCCGTTTTTACATAAATTGGAAAAACATTGATTTATATACATTAAATCAACGTCGAAATGCACATATTAAAGCAACATTGGGTAT
>NC_061161.1:888407-938407 GCF_022113875.1 Hydra vulgaris
CAGGTAATTAAGAATCAAAAAACATTTGACCAAACTATATATGTATATATATATATATATATATATATATATATATATTATATATATATATATATATATATATATATATATATATATGTATGTATATATATTTTATATATATATATATATATATATATATATATATATATATATATATATATATATATATATATATATAATGTATATATATATATACATATATATATATTACATTCGGGACCTATGAATTTTATCTTTTTGTTAAATATAAAAAGTCAATAAAACAATATTTTATATGATGTAGTGCTGTAGTTTTACAATTTTTATGAGATTTGGAAATGAATCATACCTTTAGTTCTTTGATTAGGAAAACCATTGCTGTACTTGCTGAAACACGATGTTTTTCCATCGTTGGCAAGAGATAAAAAAGAGGCTTTAAAGAGTTTAGTACTATTGCATCTAAACAAAATTAAAATTGTATTATAATTTACATTAATAAAGACATCATTTAATAAATGTAACTATTTTGTTTGAAATTATCTAAAGAATATTTACCTGTATTTCCTTCAGTATCTGTCTCACCTAAAATGTCAATGCATTTGCCAGTATGCAATTGTTTGTTTCGAAATTGATGATTCTAATAAAAATGGAGTATTATCTGCATAATTTTGATTATTTGATTTGAACTCATTATCTAAATGAAGAGATTTTATAATTTTGTGTTGAAGAAACACCATGGGAATAATGAGATGTTTTAAATGATCGTTTACAGTCTTTAATAATTCTGAGATTGGCTCACAAAATACACAGAAGAAACCCATTGTTTACTCTAATATTGATGAGAATGATGCAAGTAATAATCACAAACGAAAAAGTTAAAAATATACACAATTTTAAAGTTACTCAAAATTTTAAATATAAAGTAACTACTTTTCAAAGCTCCATTTTTATTATTTTTAACGCATGCGTTTTTCGAAAAACGTTTGACACATCTTGTGTCATCAAAAAGGTAAAATTTGCATTTAACGCACACGCTTTAGAACAATGTTTGTAAAATTTCAACTTGTGTTAAGTGAAAGCAACACAAGATCAAATGTTGGTTTTCGACGCAAGGTTTTTTAGAGTGTATTAAAATTCAAAAAGTTTACAGCCAAAAGGTTGTTGCATATTAGTTATCATTTAGGTTGCAGTACACCAAAAAAAGTGATTTTTTTTTTTTTTAATTTCATTATTTAACCAATATAATTATCGCAGATTTCGAATTTTTAGTTGATTTAACTAAATAAAAAAAGCTTCACGTGTTAAAATCTGTTTATAATGTATCGGTATAAAATAATTTTTATTTTTTCCCTAGCAACGCTTTGTTATTTCGTTGTTATGCGCTTTAGAAACAAGTTAAAACCATAAAAAAGTCATAAAATACTTACCTAGTCAACTATTTTAAGTGCAAAGTTGTAGGCTGCAACGACTTCTTGTTAATTAGTTCAGTATGATGGCTTTATTGACGTAAATTTGCTTCTCGTTTCAAGCTGCATTCAAACTTTATTATTTATGCTGTAGTATATCTTTTATCTTTTTACAATAAAAAAAATATGGGTGGGTCAAAGTGAAAAAAATTATCAAGCAGATTATACAATAATAAAAAAGCAAAATTTTTTGGAAACAGATATACAAAAATTCCTTCTTCAGAAACGAAAACTTTATCTTTTGTTGAATCTGCTACACAATCTGCTTTTTCAAAAAAATTAAATATTGCTGATAAAGATTTTCAAGATTTTAACTTTGTTATGAGCTTTAGTCTGTTGGAAAACGTTATATCGCTACTTAAATGCTCAAATTTGTGTGAAGATAATGTTTTTTTAATGTTTGATCCGTCTAATGTATGGTTTGAGTATTGGTTTAAAATATGTTGTAACAGTTGCAATTGGAAAACTGAGTTTTTTCATCTGCTACATTTTGTAAAAATAAATTTACTTGAACAACAAGAGCCTAGTTAAAAGCAAATGTAGTGGGCGAAAACCATTTGATATTAACACATGTGTCATTGTGGCTTTTCGTGAAATGGGTAAAGGGTTGTCGTCATTACAAACTTTTTGTGGAATAATGAACATGAAGCCACCTATGAACAAAAAAAGCTACAATAAAACAATACATAACCTATTAGATGTTTATCAAAACTTAGTTGACCAGAACACGAAATATGCTGCTGATGAATTAATCCCTGCAGATGAAACATCAAGAGACATTATGTGTAGTTTTGATGGTTCATGGAAAAAGCGTGGTTTTACTTCAAATAACGGAGTTGTTTCTGCAATTTCAGTTAAAAGTGTTAAATGTATTGACTTTCAAATAGAAACAAGAACATGTAAATTATGTTAAATATGGAAGTTAAAAAAATACACACATCCAGTTGAATATGAAAAGTTCCAGTCATCACATTTCCAAAAGTGTAGAATTAGGCATACTGCACGCTTAAAAATTGTGTGGACAAAAACACGACACCTAGTGTAGCGTCTTTTTGGCTACACAAATTGTGTACTTCAAGGCTACACTTGTGTTGCTTTAAAGCCACACTTGTAATTATGAAATTAAACTTCATTATGTGCGTAAAAAAAGCCACACTTTGTGTTGCACTTTCTTGGATTCCGTATCAAATTAATCGGAAAAGAGGCTAGAACCATGTTTTTAGCGACATGTTTTTTTTTTATTAAACCATTTACAGTTTTACTGAAAATTTGAGTGTAACTTTTATTGGTGCATGGTAATTTTAAACACATACATAGTTAACTTTTTCATAAAGAAATATTTGGTTTGTAATATTTTAGTAATATCGTATTAAATATGTTAAGCAAAGAAAATATCGATTTTCAGTTGTTAAAAATTAGGTAAGACCTTCGGTAGTACATTACTAAATGAATTAGTTGTGTGACTTTATTCAATTAGACTAATGTTATAATTTTATATATATTGTATTAAAATGTTAATACAATTATTTTAGTTACGTTAACAACATTATTATGAAGTTATAAAAATTATAACATAATAACATTATTATGTAAAATAATAACATTAGTCCAAAAAAAATGTGTAAAATATAGGTTTAAATAAAATCACATAACATTATCAGTTAACTGGAGATCTGTTAACATAACACAAGTAATGTTGTTAACATAACTGTAAATAATGTTGCTAACATAACTGTAAATAATGTTGTTAATTAATATTGTTAACGTTAAACGTTAATGTAATTGTTGTTGAAGTTAATTTTTTTATGTTATAACAAAATTGAAAATATTTAATACTTAAATATTATTAAATATGATAATGGTGTTATTTTAGTTAAAATAGTAGCATTTTAGTTATATTAACAACAACTATTTTAGTTATCATATGTTACCAACTAGATATATATGTATACCATAAAGGTATACTTTAAATTATGTACATATCTTTTTTTTTGCTGAGATAACTAATAAAAATCATTATTGCATGATATATCATTCAATAATGATTTTTATTAGTTATGATTATAATTTTTAGTCATGTTGCATGTTGATATAGGGCATATTGACCCAACAGCCACTTTAGCTTGCAATTGTAAACTAAGCAAAAATCTGCCCTATGAATGGAAATTGCAGAAAAACAAATGTAATTTATAAGTGCATTGCATCATTCCCAAACACATCCGACAAAACATACGTTGGTTCAACAGAGGGCATGTGGAAAACTAGATGGGCGAATCACAAGCAATCCTTCAAAAAATACAAAACTCACAAATGCAACCACGTTTTCAAAAAATATATGGGATACACAAAATAAAACAAAAACAACACCCAATTTAAAATGGTCCATCATAAAATATGCCCCCGCGTACAACAACATAACCAAAAAATGCTTGTTATGCTTGTATGAAAACCTAATTATTTTATTGTATAAAAATCCTCAAGAATTATTAAGAACAAAAAAAAAACGATCTAATATTTAAATGTCGCCATGAGAACAAGTTTTTGCTGGACAACCACAAACCAAAAGATTAGATTTTTTAACTCATTTTCTTTTGTACAGATTTATTATTTTTACGAGAAAAAAAAAACATATTTACATCTGATGATTGCATTTAGCATGAAACTAATAGTTGTGAAAAATATGCAGTTTTATTTATAAATAATATATATATATATATAAATACAGCTCTGTTTTAATTTAAATTGTTTTAATTTACTTATATTCATCGAGCACTCTCGCGAGGGTATATGCAAGCACTAATACGTATATATATATATATATATATATATATATACTCATATAGTGTCGCTTTAAGAGCATTTTAATGTAAAAAAAGTCTCTTACGACTACAATTTTAATTACTCGTCTCTTAAGCTGTTTTTGATTGTCATCGAAATGTCAAAGCAATTAATTTATGCGGAAGTACATTAAATTTAATTGTTTTTTAAAAAATTTTTAAAAAACCGCAATTATAACGACTAGAAAGTTTTTTTTAATTAGTGGTGTTTTTGTTATTGATTTAATAAAAAACATTTTTTAAACATGCGTAAATGTTGCTACATCGACTATCTTATAGCCTGACTCGCAACGGAGTGCTGCTACATCGACTGACAAATAGCCTGACTCGCAACAGAGTGCTGCTACATCGACTGACAAATAGCCTGACTCGCAACGGAGTGCTGCTACATCGACTGACAAATAGCCTGACTCGCAAGGGAATGCTGCTACATCGACTGACAAATAGCCTGACTCGCAAGGGAGTGCTGCTACAACGACTGACAAATAGCCTGACTCGCAAGAGAGTGCTGCTACATCGACTGAGGGTTTGGTTTGGCCAGGCAGTCTATCAATTAAAAAAAAAAATTTAATTTTTAAAACTTTTTCTGGTCTGGTTTATTAACGCGCTCTTTAAAACTACAGTTTATGGGAAATATTTTTTGATGCTACGCAAGAGACATGCAAGACTATGTATATATATATATATATATATATATATATATATATATATATATATATATATGTGTGTGTATATATTTTTTCTGATAAAAGTTATTAAAATGTTTATATGCTATATATATGGTACTTTTACGAAACTATTGATTTTTTTTCAAAATCATCTACAACGTCGTAATAGTATCGGCGAAATTGTTTATCCAATTAAACGTTTACAGAATGGCTGTAAATGTACGTGTACAGCTTATATGTCGCTAAATAGAAATGTAAAATGTTACCATAATATTGATAATGATTTCATTGATAAAAATTCTGAGCCCAAATATATAGTAATCCATTAAATGATAATCCTAACGATTTATTGCCTAATTTTTCAGAATATTCATTGCCAAGTTTCCCAGAAAATTCTACTTATCAAGTTTAAACTTATCCTGAAAAAACAATAGAATATATTGATCCTTTGTTAGTTTCTTCGTTGTGAACAAGCAGCAGTATTCCTTATTACATTATACCTGAAGTAATTGTTTAAGAGTAAGTTTGAAAGTAGTGTTATATATTGCAATGAGCCACTCAAGTTTCTTGACACATTATATAAACAAGATAAACACTTGGAAAAAAATTCTCTTTTTGTAACTTCTGAAACATGCAACATGGGCCCTCCTAGATATGAAACTAATGAGGGAATTTCAAAGATAGTTTCATTTCATTGAAGAGGTATCAAGTAATATTACATTGCATGATGGCTTTAACATTTGCAAAGAAAACATTTTGTTACTAGCAAGAGATTCAATGTTCAAAAATACTTTGTCAGAAGACTAATATATACATAGTACGTCAAGACCTAAATGGGCGGAATAAATCACGCATAAATATACTTACAAAAAATCAAAACATTTATAACGTCTAGAAAAACACAGATTAGTGTATAAACTATAGTGTTGCATTTAGCGCAACACTAATTTTGAGTTTTTTTTACAACAGTTTTGTCGCGCAAATTGAGCGTATATATACAGGCATTGATTAAATGCAACAATTGTGTCACATTAAAGGCCACAAAGTGTGGTATTCAAGTCTACATTTTATCTAGCCTTACGAATGCAACACTGAGTGTAGCTTTTAAAGCCACATAGTGTTGGTGTAGCCGGCGTCGACACTCATTGTTGTATTCTACGCGACATAATGTAGCCTACAGCTCAACACTATTTTTAAGCGTGTTGATCATCATTGGCTATGGAATCAAGTAATGTTTTTAAACTTTTTCATCGTTATGAAAAAAAACAGTTTAAGGTATACCGCATATCTTGGTGACGAGATAGTAGTTCTTATACCAGTGTTGTTGCTTCTAAACCTTATGGACATAATGTATAAATTAAAAAAGCAGAGTGCATTAGTTATATTAAAAAACGAGTTGGCACGCGTTTAAGAAACTTAAAAAAAAGCAGCAAAGAAATTTTTTGTAATGGTAAAAAACTAAGAGGAGCAGATCTTTAACAGAAAATATTATTAACACAATGCAAAATTACTATGGCAAAGCAATCAGAAAAAATAGTTGTAGTTTCTATGCAATGAAAAAAAGTGTAGCAACTGTTCTTTTTCACTGTTCTGAAAATAATGACAATGAAACTCGCCATCAATTTCGTTTGCGTGCCAAGGATTCTTGGTGCAAATTCCAGGCTAATAAAATAACTGGAAAAAAAATCATACAAAGAAAATATTTGTATTCCTGCTGCTGTGAGGGATTTTAAAAAACCAATATTTATAGATCTTGGTAGTGATGTTCTTTTAGATAAATGTTTGCACGGCAAAACACAGAATCCTAATGAGGCGCTGAATCGATTGATTTGGAAGCGGTGTCCCAAAGATATATTTGTAGAAAGACCTGCTTTATGTGTTGGAGTAGCATCAGCTGTCCTATACTTTAATAATGGACTACAATTTTTAGAGACGGTATTTGATAAGCTTGAAATAACAGTAGGTTGCAATCTACATAACTTTTGTCTTATAAATGTCTCTAAGCGCATTTCGGAGATATTTTTTAAACCGATAACCGAATAGATCTGAAATTTAGCACAGTTGTTTGAAATACATGTATTTGCAACCTCTACCCGAGTTTACAGCTAATTGTGAGCTACTTTTGTGAGTGATTTTGTGTTTTCAAATAACACCAAAAATTCCAAATATGACTAAAATGCATTTATTTTAACTTTTTTTGGTCAAAATCCAAAACTTTTAGTATATGTTGTTATTGCATAAATAAAGGATCACAAGCCAAAATTTTAGTTCAAATTTATTTACGGTTGCTAAAAAAATGGTAACTGTCGCCAGTTGTTCAATTTTAGGCTTTTATCTGTCAATGATTATGCGCATAATTAATTTTTTTAACTTTTAAAAGTTTTTACTTATATTTTAATCATATAATATATGTTACGCACTATTAAAATTTGAAAAAAAAGTTAAAATGCAAGATTTTTTTTTTAACGGTATACTACCACCTTTATTTGTGCGGACTAAGCAAATGCATTAACAATTGTTTTAAATTATTAATAATTGATAAGCATCTTTGATATATCTAATTATTATATATCTTGATAACTAGAATAAAATTTAATTGAAAATAAAACTCTCTTATAGTTTAATAAAAACTTGTTCAAATAAAAAAAAAAAAATTGTGTTAATCATGTGGAGGTGCACAACCATCTTTTTTATTTATAAAAAAAGGCCTTCATATCTAGAACTTCTCTTTCAGAAAAAAAAAAAAAAAAGTTATGTCAATAATGATCGGATTTATAATTAGGTTTTTGTTGAGTTTATTCTAGATATAATCAAAACAAAAGCAACGCAAAAAATGGCTGAAGAACAACCTTCACGATCATCTTGTTTCTTTAATCAAGCATCTTGACGTTTGTATAAAAAGTTTCTCTATGAGCGTAGCAATTTGCAAAATCTATTCGAATATTAATAAACTCTCTTATTAGATAATGGAATAAAATATAAGATTTTTCATTGCGCTAAAGAAGCGCAATGAAATTTAGAGTCATTTTTCTTGAGCTTTGTAAATTAAACTAAACTTTTAAAATTTAACCGTGTAAGCTCAAAAGATATAGTGGCAAATTTAACCGAAAAAGCGAAAATAAAATATGAAGAAATCGTATAGTATTATTTTTATTATACAAAAGTAATATATATATATATATATATATATATATATATATATATATATATATATATATATATATATATATATATATACTTTTGTAAAATAAAATGTATATATATATATATATATATATATTACTTTTGTATAATAATATATATATATATAATAAATAATATATATATATATATATATATATATATATATATATATATATATATATATATATATATATATATATATATATATATATATATATATATTACTTTTGTATAATAAAAGCTTTCACTCGTATCACTATCACAAACCATGACCTACTTTAAACAACTTTAAAGTATGAAAAAATATATCAATCAATTAAGGGGTAAACAGATTCTATTTGTTGACCAACCTCGCACCCCATCTTTATCTATTTGGCTGGCGCAGATGTAACTTTAATACATTCTTTCCAGTTTAGAATGTTGAAGGGTAGATCTTCTTGACTTAAAAACTGGGTATGGCTTGTGTCTCTATTTTTATGACTACCCAACCGGCTAATGATGTTTAAATTAAGTTGAACTATCGTAAAAATTTACGTTGATTTAACGTTTAGAATAAAAGTTTTTTCAACATTGATTTATCAAAGCTAAATCAACGTTAGATTCAAACGTTATATCAACGTTGATTCGACGCAAAAAAACGTTACAATAAAGTTGAATTACGTTGGAACAACGTTTAGAATAACAGTTACTTTAACGTTGATTTATTAACGTAAAACCGACTGTAAAAATCGTTTTCTAATCACAGAAACCGTTGATAAAAAAAAGTGATGACCATCAAAACGTACTATGCAATAGTGTTGTTGTACATTATCAAGGTATATAATGAATATTAAATCAACTCATAGTCTATACTAAGACTATTTAGTTAAAATAGCTAGGTATGATTAAAGAAAGAGATAAAACTTGTTTATTGAAAAAAATATTTAAATATTACGCATATTTACATATAATTGAATAAAATGTGTTCTTTAAACATATTTCTCCACCTATGCCATTCATATTCACGGAGGCCATAAAATTTTTTGAAAACATTCTAAATTTTTAAATGATAATATATCTGTTAGATGGTTATCAATAATTTTTTCAAATATTAAATTTATATGAAACAACCTTTTTTCAAAATAAATTAATAATCAAAATTTTAAAGTTCTCTAACATTAAAAAATAATTTTCGGGTAGGCCACGTCAAATTTTCACAAGAAAAATACGATTTTAGAAAAGATTTTGCATCTAATTTAGAGGATTTTTTTTGTTTTTATTTCGACTTAACGTCCGTGTTTCTACACTTATGAGGCTTACACAGAGGTCAAATAATGTCATTTTTTATGTTAAATACCATGCATTTGCTAAGGCATTTTTTTACAATACTGTTACGAAGGTGGGTTACTCAAGCGGAACGCTTGAGTAATTTAAGTTTATTGAACCATATAGACGAGTAGCATAGACGCTAGCGTACCAAAGCAATTTGTTTATAAACCGAAACGCGTCTAGCGTTTGAACAAAACGTATAAAAAAGTCAGTTAGTTCTTGATCCGGTTTGGTTGAAGGAGTCGAAGAAGCGATTGAAGTTGTTGTGGAGCCGAAGATAATAGAAGATAGAGTAAAACAAGTTGTATTATATTTATACGGTTTTATATAATATATCGGGACAATTGAAACTAGTATTTATATTTGTTAAAAGTCGTTACGAAGTGTTGTTTGGATTATCCGTAACTCGTAACATTTATTTATGCGTATTATCTAAAGCGTAGTAATTAAAGAACATACGTTAACATTTGGAGATACGTAACATTTGGAGGCACTGCCCGGATACGAGTGGATTCCATCTCTGCTCGGGCCGATCAGTTAAAAACTGTGTAAAAAAACATTAACGTTTGTTCATTTTATTATTTGTTTTACTTGCTTTCAAACGAAGATATTATTTTGAACTGTAACAACTTTGCTGTATATATATGACCCGTTTACGCTCGGGAAAAATATGTCCGTTGGTTGAACCAACACATCGTTTGATTGCTGGCAATAATTCTCATACCTCGCTTAACAACTCCGACTCCGACTCCGCCAATTCCTTAGAGCTATCCGATACCAATCCGTTTAAAACACAGAATAGCCGTTCCACTGAAGAGAAGTACAATATGTCGCTTGAGCAAATATTAGAAAGATTAACATTGAAGCCTACTCAAAAAATACATCCAAAAATATTAAAAGGTACAGAAAAGGAAGATGTTACCGAATGGTTAGCCAGTTTTGGACGCATTGCCCAACATAACCAATGGACCGAGATGAGAAAACTACTTGCGTTCCCGTTATACTTGGAAGGTAGTGCGTTGGTTTATTACGAAACCCTTCCCGCGCACATTAGGAACGATTTTAATTAAATTCAAGAACATTTTCGTCAGTATTATAATAATGCAAACATCGCATGGAACCGTAAGATGGAGTTATTCGGCCTATTACAGGATGCTGATCTTGCTTCCTACATTACCACGCTAGATAAATTAAGTCAGCAGCTTGGGGTTGATGATGAGACTAAGCTGAATTTGTTTATCAAGGGACTGAAGCCACATTTAAGGAATGCTCTAAAACTCAAGCAATCGGTGGATTATCAGGCTGCAGTAGCTTTTGCAAAACTACAGGACACCGTTGGATCAGACTCGACTATAACTCGTCTGGAAGCCAACTTAGATGCCCTACTAAATTCCCCTCAACATATTGCAGCTGCCACTTACCGAGAGCATCCTATCCTAAATCAGCGAATTGGTGAATTACAGACGGAAATTGCCTCATTAAGGCGGAACAACAACCGTCCTAGCCAACATGAAAGATTCCGGCCAAACGGACGTAATCTCCGTACCAGTGACGGTCAGGTTATATGCAACCAATGCCTGAAAGTAGGACACACCCAAAGGTCGTGTTCCAAAAAAATCGCCTCATTGTCAGGGAGAAATCACTATCAACATGCATCGCCGCAACCGCACCACTGGAACCATGACATACAAAACCCGGTTTCACTCCGTAATAATTCTTATCCAAATAGACAATCCCGACACAATGAACCAAGAAACGGTCCACATTTGGATAGCCGAATTCCCCATCAACAATACACTCGAATCGGATCCGGAAGAGGAACCTGGTTCCGAAATCTTGGGGAAGGTATACAAGACTAAAGTGCTTATTCTTATGGACACAGGTGCTAGGTGCAGTGTATTAGACAAAACCATCTTCGAAAATTTTAGGAATCAAGTTAACAGACCACTTCCCTACTATGGTACCCTAAGAACCGCAAATGGAGCACCACTTTATGTCTTAGAAAAATCGTGTGCCCCATTAATATTGGAGGATATATATTTAAGCATGAAATGCTTATCGCTAAAAATTTGACTCATCCAGTGATTTTAGGCTACGACTTCATGAGCCAGTTTAACGTCAAATTGGACTGCGGGAATCATCGAGTTATCTTCGAGGGAATGTTTGATATAGAAATGATATGCAAACCCATCGAAAACAAATTCTCCACTGGAATAATTGTGGATGATACACCAATCCGCCGTATACCGCAAGTTGATAAGTTCGATGTCAAGTGGTTGCCTGCGCCTGAACCGTTGTTAAAAGAAAATCCGCTTATTAACCAACCCACGAATGCCCAGTTTGAGTGTAAAAAACAAAGAGAAAATCTGACGCCGAAGTCCGATGCGCCACGTACACCGGATGAAGCTAAAGAGTTCCAGCCGCTACTCAGCGACCGCCGCACATATCCTGCAGTCAGCATAGACTATCAAGATAGATTTAACAACACCAAACCTAATTCAAATCCCGTATACCTTTCTATAACTCCGATATGCGTAACAAAGGAAATAAAGGCTGTTCCCAAGTGTGAAACCATCCTCACCATAGCACACGCTTTAAAAACTAAAGGTGACTACAAGAGACAAATCTGTTCGAGGATCAAAATGTCCATGTTTTTCCCACCATAACCCATGGTGTATCTAATCAAGTCAAGCTGCATGTCGTTAACCCCTCATCGGATTATGTAACTATTGGTAAAAATAAAGTAATAGGGGTTGTAATTTCATTACCTACCAAAATCTCGGAAGAGTATAACGCTGGGTTGCCGGACGGCTTGATAGACTTGTTGGAATCAAAGACTATCGCCGCTGTGTTGAATCAAGAAGAACGCCTCCAGCTGTTGACCTTACTAAAGAATAACCAAGATGTGTTTGGTCAAGGTTTGCACGACATTGGGCAAATACAGCACTGTATTGTAATACAGCACTGTATTGACACGTGCAATGCTCAGCCGATTGGACAAAAACCTTACCGTCTTGCGGAAGCTCAGAGAAAATCACTGGACAAGCACGTCGAGAAGATGCTAGCAAATGATATCATTGAACCAAGTGTCAGTCCTTGGTCTAGTCCGGTAGTAATAGTACCGAAGAAAGATGGGAATTTCAGGGTGTGTATTGATTATAGGAAACTAAACAACGTAGCAAAAAAAGATACCTATCCATTCCCACGAATAGATGAAAGTCTCGACATGCTACACGGGCCGAAATATTTTTCTTCACTAGATCTTCTCAGAGGATATTATCAGGTGCGGCTCGACGACGAATCTAAAGAGAAAACCGCATTTACATCGCATAAAGGATTGTATCAGTTTAAAGTTCTTCCCTTTGGTCTTTCGAATGCACCATCAACATTTCAACAAATGATGAATTACATACTCCGGGACCATTTATACAAACATTGCATGCTTTATTTAAACGATATCTTGATATATTCAAAAACGTATGAAGAGCACCTCGAACATATACTGATGATAACTGAAGCCGTTAGACAAGCTGGTTTAAAATTAAACCTACTGAAATGCACTTTTTGCACAACTGAATCGAAATTCTTAGGACATTATATTAATGCAGATGGTATTAAACCAGACCCTGAAAATATCAAAGCAGTAAAGGATTATCCAATACCTAAAAATATAAAAGATGTTGGAGCGTTTATTGGCTTATGTAGCTATTATCGAAGATTTATTAAAGGATTCTCAGGTATTGTTTTGCCGTTGAATAACTTGTTAAAAAAGGACACTAGTTTCAAATGGCAGATTGATCAGCAAAAGAGTTTTGATCAGCTCAAGGAAGCCCTGACAACGACACCCATTTTGGTTTTTCCCGACTTCAAGAGACCTTTTATTATATATTCAGACGCAAGTGGCGAGGCATTAGGGTATGATCTAGCGCAATGTCAAGGGGATTCCGAAAAAGTTATTCTGTATGGTGGGCGTAGTTTTACGAACACAGAAATTAAATGTTCCACAACTGAACGGGTAGCGCTGGCCGACGTCGTTGTAATACAGAAATGTAGGCCGTACATATATGGACAAAGATTTAAAATTGTAACCGACCATAATTCATTAAAGTGGCTAATGTCGATCAAAGACCCAACTGGTCGCCTTGCAAGGCGGAGCTTAATGTTACAAAGTTATGACTTTGAAATTGAATATAGACCAGGAAAAATGAATGGTAATGCTGACGGACTATCCCGACGGAGTTACAACACAGTTGCAACATTGACAGTACAGGGTAGACCAATTGAACAACGTAACGATCCCTATTACGCTGATTTAGTATCATATCTAGCCAATAAAGAGCTACCCGAAGACTTAAAAGAAGCAAAGAAAGGCTTAGCGAAAAAACTTACCAGCTTCTGGCACGGTCCATTTCGGCTAATTGAAAAGACGTCTCCCGTAACTTTCAAGGTGGAGAATATGAAAAATAAAGAACTGCCTACGCCAATTCATGTGTCTCGTTTTAAACAATGGTTTAGTTATGAAGGAAAACCAACTTCAGACCTAGCTCTAAACACTGAAGTTCTCACCGAAGCCACAGAAACGATGGACGAATTCTGCTTTGAGGAAACTAACCATAAAATACAGGAAGAAGTTAATCTCGCCCCTGAAATTGAACATCAAGTTGACAGAATGGAGAATCTTGATTCCGATATATATAAAATGGAGAAAATTGTTAAAAAAAGAACAAGAGGAGGAAAAATACAATATCTAAGTAAATGGGAAGGTTATCCATCCAGCCAAAATACTTGGGAGCCCGAAGAGAACATTTTTGATCCTCAAGTAATCCAGAAGTATATTAATAGTAAAAAGACTAGCAGAAGGGTCATATCTCAGCTGTAACCACGACAAATCTGTGCATACGTAAGAAGAAAAATCAAACTAATTGTAGGGTCATGCCGAAAGTAACCCTCAGAGTAAGCAAATTGTGGAAATTATGGTGTCTGGCTCTTTTACTAACTTTCATTACTGGCTTATTTATCGGCGAAGTATTTGACTGCACTAAAGTGAAACCTATTGGAATTTACCAATTACCAGAAGTTACGTCTTGTAATCACAATATGCATACGCTAAATGACTCGGTGAAAACGTTTATGGCAGATGTCTATGCTTATAGATCTCAGACAACCACAATAACTTTATTTCATTGTTATGCCGAAAAAGTCACACTTACTTGCCAGTCAAATTTTCTCAACCAAAAATCTAAAGACCTAACATCCAAACGAATACCCGTAACAGCAGGAGAATGTCTTTTAGCCATGAATACTAAAATATCGCCTTACGGAGCATTACAAGTGGATAACCTCAATACATGGAGAACGATCAATTTCATTGTGCCTGGATGCGCACAAAAACACAGGAGTATACCCATTTTTTCATGAAGACATATAACGGACAAATCATCGGACGAGCGGTAACCCTAGAACAATACGTCACTAAGACTTTATGCTATCATGCCCTGCGTCGTTGCGTTCCCAGTGAATGGCCAGAATTTATAATTGTATGGGGAAATGACATTCACGATAAAGAAGTCATGAAGAAATTAGGTACTTATCCAATTGAACGTATAGGTGATTACATTCTAATCAGGAGTCTCAAGATAGGTGGAGCTATACAGCTAGCAGAGCAAAAAGACTACGTGCTTACCCTGGATAACAGCATGCTTCTAAAAGACCCCAAGTTCCCAGATGATGTCTTTAAACAATATAAATCAACCGCTGCAAGTTACTCACAAAGAATAGCAAATGATCCAGCTACAGCAATTCTCGAAGCCCACATTACGATAGCCCTCATGACTCAAAAGATGAATATGATAAGTACTTGGGAACAGATGTGTTTTATCCAAACGGAGATCTCTCGCATACATCGATGGATGATTGCCCAGTTTCCTACTACATCAGCAGAGTGGGTGCACCAATCCCAAGGAGTAACTGTGGAATCAGCTGGAGATGCTTTACTATTATCGGAATGCATTAACTACACGACTTACGCCATACAGTTTAATCGGAAGATTGGCAACTTTTGTTTTGAACATTTTCCAATTACCTTGCCAAGTTCAAACATAACTTATTTTCTAGAGGTTAGTGATCGAAAATTAATAAGGACAAGTTCCCGTATTCCTTGTAAACTTAGACCAAAGCACACGTACTTACAGGACCCTAAATTAAATATCATGTACGAAATATCAGCATACGGACGTGTTAAAATTGTGGAGACCCAGATAGACCACGTGCTTTCCTCGCCAAACAACCTGATTCCCCGTATTCGAGGATACAACAAAGATTTTCTTGTCGAGAAACCTCAACGATTATCACCGTACACAGTCTTACAATTAATCTCAGGGTCACATGAAACACTGCAGTCACTTAAAACTATTAGTGACACCAACGGTGGTGATGTCTTAACTGGTATTGGCACAGCTTTAGGAAGTGTCTTACAAGCCAACGCAAGTGGAAGAAACCAGATCATTAAAGCTTTTGGGGGTGCTATAAAGGATTCATTGAATGGAGTTTCAGACTTAGATGAGAAGCTAGTCCGGTCAATTGGAGACGCTTCCTCATCGGTGTTAACAGCCGCCGGTGGGGCTGTGAAAGATGTTGGAGACATTCTTTAAAAAATTCCTTGGTGGTATAAGCGGATCCATTCTGTGGGCAGCAGTACTTGTAATAGTAATACAAGCCTAATTTAAATTATTCCCTGCCTTGCTTAAGATGTTTTCAAGTACCATTGGTTAATGAAACTGTAGTACAGCCACGCCAGGATCAGTCCATGACAATGTCTCCTAAAGTAAAAGGACGTCACCCACGTAATTGCTCAGCTTGTTCATAGGGAGTAAAAAGAATACCGGTGAACGGTAATGGCAGGAATTAAATCTTGTATAATTCCTGGATGGAGATGTGAGACGCCTCCAACCACCACGAGTTTCCTGAAAAATGCAATTTTTCTGTTTTTCTTGCGCTGTGTTGCTGTTTAGCAAAAATATTTTTACGATTATTACGATGAATTTTTATGGTGTTGATGTGCAATGATGTTGTTTCGCAATGATTTTTATCATGCTGTTTTATTACGATGAATTTTTATGTTGCTGATATGCAATGATGCTGTTTCGCAATGAGTTTTATGATGCTGTTTTATTACGATGAGTTTTTATGTTGCTGATGTGCAATGATGCTGTTTCGCAATGATTTTTATGATGCTGTTTTATTACGATGAATTTTTATGGTGCTGATGTGCAATGATGCTGTTTCGCAATGATTTTTATGATGATATTTTATTACGATGAATTTTTCAGTTGCTGATGTGCAATGATGCTGTTTCGCAATGATTTTTATGATGCTGTTTTATTACGATGAATTTTTATGTTGCTGATGTGCAATGATGCTGTTTCGCAATGATTTTTATGATGCTGTTTTATTACGATGAATTTTTAAATTGCTGATGCTGTCTTCGATGATTTTTATAATGCTATTCTATTACGATGAATTTTTAAGTTGCTGATGTGCAATGATGCTGTTTCGTTTTCCGAGCTGTTGATTTTCCTTGACGAGATATTGGCGATTACCCGTTTGCTACTCACTGGAGATTATACTATTGTTGCTGTTTTGATGACACTTTTAAGTCCGAGGACGGACTTTTCGTTCGTCTTGAGTAATGTTACGAAGGTGGGTTACTCAAGCGGAACGCTTGAGTAATTTAAGTTTATTGAACTATATAGACGAGAAGCATAGACGCTAGCGTACCAAAACAATTTGTTTATGAACCGAAACGCGTCTAGCGTTTAAACAAAACGTATAAAAACGTCAGTTAGTTCTTGATCCGGTTCGGTTGAAGGAGTCGAAGAAGCGATTGAAGTTGTTGTGGAGCCGAAGATAATAGAAGATATAGTAAAACAAGTTGTATTTTATTTATACGGTTTTATATAATATATCGGGACAATTGAAACTAGTATTTATATTTGTTAAAAGTCGTTGTTGTTTGGATTATCCGTAACTCGTAACATTTATTTATGCGTATTATCTAAAGCGTAGTAATTTAAGAACATACGTTAACATTTGAACATACGTAACAATACCATGCACTTTCAGGCGTTAACCAGTTTATCGGACTGGGTATGGGTATTTTAAACATTACACTTCTTTCAAGAAATAGAAAAAGAAAAGTTAAAGAGGAGCTTTGATCAAGTTTTTAATTTTATAAAGAAAAATAGAGGATTTTAGAAGTGGTTTTTGAGAAAGGACTTTGGTAAATCAACATTCTCAATAATAATGATAATGAGTCATTATCACAATTTTCTTTTGTAGTTATGAATTCAAAGTTTTCATAATCCTGTTAGCTCTCTGTGGAATTAAAATAGTTATATAAATAGTTATCAGAGTTGTTAACAAAGCCAAGGCCAAGACCAAGGCCAAAGATTACCAGGACAATGGCAAGGGCAAGAGTTTTAACGTCAACGCCAAGATTAAGAGTTTTAAGGCCATGACCTATGCAAACATTTTCAAGACCAAAGACTTAAATTTTTAGCTTTACATTAAGGCCAATAATTACCAAAACTGTAAGTTGCAAGTCCTGTGACAATAAAACCACATTTTGATAAAATAGACTAAGGTTATGAGCAGAACTCAAACAAATTAATAAAAAAAAAATATTTTTTTTTTTCAAAGGGCCAAAACAATTTAGACCAAAGCCAAAATTTTCAAGGCCAAGACCTCAATTTTTGGCTTTAAGGCAAGGCCAAGGCCAATGACTAACAACTCTGATAGTTATATGTTTTGTATCAACAAAATAACTCTTCTTACCACAATATTTAAAAAATAACCATTGTAATAAATAGACTTAAAACCTGAATAGAACTTTTTTTTTGTAATATATAGATGTAATACCTGAAAAGAAGTTTTTATTCGTGGAAACTTAAACCAATTCTTCTCGGCATATATAATAAACAGTTTTATCTCTAATCCAATTAGATGGAATTACACCTTCTTTTTGTAAATCGTCATTCCAAACAACCGTCATTTTGCAATACTCTATTTTGAGTACCTTTCATCTCCCTAAAAGAACCTAAGCTTTTGAACTATTTACAACATTTTGCGATATTTGTTTAAAGAAAGTGTCTCCTTTTTTTTATAGTTGAAAACTGTCCTATCTCACATACGTCATTTGCAAACCCCCTCTTCCACTCCGACCGTAGGTACTTTATGGACAAACCCTATGAAGCCATTGTTCTATTATATACAGTTATAAGTTTTTATAAGTTTTGACATAAAGCTGTCAATAATTAATGACATAAATGACATATTTAAAAAATGACATAAATTAATAAAAAGTTCTGAAACTAAAAGATTTCTAATTTTGGTACTTCGTTTCCTATTTTTTTATCTTTATTGTATAGTAAGCTTTTGAAATACTTTTTTTTAATGAATTGAAGTAAAAATTAAAATTAAAAGAAACCCCACAAATTATACTCACAACTTGCATTATAAAAAAAACTTCAAATTAATAAATTTTTGTTAATGATTTTTCCAATAACAAACGTTGTATAACAACAAATTTTTTTTTCTCAATAAAAAAATGCTTTAGTAAATAAATTTATGAAATAATGACCCTATATCTTCAGAAGACAAAGAATAAATGTCCTCTTGGACAAACTTTGACTGGGTAAACTTGTGTTCTTACCATACACATCAACTTTGCAGATCATTTGTCAAGGGAACAATCAAAAAATATAATATCTTCAAAAAAAAGCAGCAAACCATTATAAACAAAATATTAAATAGCACATTATAAACAAAAAAAAGTGTTGCCATAAAACTCAGATGCTTTTTCAACAAAAAAGTAGTTAATGAGTTTTTGTGCATAATCAAGATTAGATATTCTCCTTTCTTTATTTTGATCTAAAATAATAATTATTGCTATTGATAATGTGAGAAAATGTCCAAATAGAGAACTGCTTAATAAACCTTTAAAACAATTGCACCAGAGTAAATAAAAAATTCACGAAGCTCAGTGGCTTTCGATTTGTCAAGGTCAAAGAGCGTGGTTGCCTTACAAATTCACTAAGAAACTTTCCTGTTAATAATTAAAAACTATTTGAAAATTTTTATTTGTCCCTGTGATAATTGATACTCACTGTATATAACAAGCCTTACAACTTCAAAACCCATATGATCTAAAGTAAATCATTGAACACATATTACATTAACTGTAATTAAAGGCAATTTGCTGATTTGATGAACCTTGTATCCTATTTCATTAAATTTTTCATCAGTTCATAATTCTTGTGCAATAAGATTTTCATAAATAACTCTTCCATTCCAAGCTCCTTTAACTGTACATCTTTCGAAAGCATTGTATCCGTTATAACTAATTGCACCTTTAATAAATGATCTTGCAGGTGCATCACAAAAAAATGCCCTAGAAGGCATTTATTTGGCCTATATTTATTTTGCGCCAAATAAATGCCATATAAAGTATTTATTTAGCACAAAATACAAAAAAAATATCCCATCTAACTTGCCTGAATTCATTTAAAAAATCGAAAATTAAAGCAATATTAGATTACTTCGACTTTCCATAACATAATCCCACAATAATAGGGTTAGAATTTACTATTCTACATAAAATAGACCAAAGGTTCATTGATGAAGACCAAAACAAAGGTAAAACATCAATATTTACACTAATAAGAATTGTTTCATTTACAAAAATTGTTTTTATAATCATTTATAAAAAATTTTTGTTTGATGCAGAAACAGCCTTTAGTACACCAGTTTTAGTTCCAAAGTAATAGTATTGCTATTACTTTTGTTTTCTTACTTTCATATCTATCAGCAAAACAATACTTCAGAAAATTGAGGGTCAGTTTACTATTGCTAAAAACCATAGAAAAATAGTTTTGTCTGACGTCAAACGCGCTTTTCTCAGGTCATAATTATTGTATTTTATCACAAAAACAAGGCTCTCGCGACTTCTGGATAATCTTTAACAGCATCAATATCATAATATATATTTATATATATATATATTATATATATATATATATATATATATATATATATATATATATATATATATATATATATATATTTATATATAACTATATATTTATATATATATATATATTTATATATATATATATATATTATATATATATATATATATATATATATATATATATTATATATATATATATATATATATATATATATATATATATATATATATATATATATATATATATATATATATATATATATATATATATATATATATATATATATATATATATATTGTCCTCCTTTATACTACTTCTTATACATCTTTGGATTAAATTGATATTCCGCTCTGCTGGGTCATTTGTAACATTTAGAGATTTAACAAACTCACAAAATGATCATATGAATCATTTTCCTCCAGCTTTCCAGCAGCTAAATCTGTTTTCCAGGTAGGATTTTCATCCTCTATGCCAACTTTCAACTGTAATTACTTTTTCCAGGTACTAGGTTCCAGGTACAACCTTTCCACGTAGGAATTTCATCCTGTATGTCCAACTTTCAACTGTAATTAATTCTGTTATTTCAGAGGTAGGTAAAACTAGAACAGCATCAGGTTTACCATTGGAAGTATAATATTGATATCTGGTACCTCAAAGGTCAACAACTTCCCAGAACTGCAAGCTTCACTTCAAAATATGGATCTGCCATTATTAACACAGCAACCTTTGGGGCAAGGTACCAAGAGTGCTGCTGAAAAAATTTCAGAAATGCATTTCCAATTTTGACATCAAACTCTTGTTGTATAACATAAGCTGACTTGAATGACAGGTAATCATTCTTAACAGTATATTCTGCATTGTATGAACGTAAATACCATGGAGCATAAAAAACTGCACATATAAAAGCTGACTTTTCCAGGTGGGGTAACTGATCTTTAGGCAGAAAATCTGTTATACCTGATGTCATAACAATAGCTAAATTGTAAAGACTGTCAGCCATGAAATGAGCATTGTGATTGGCTCCTGGTTGATGAATTTTAAAATGATTCAGCTTTGGTGATGAGACATTTTAATAAAATCTAGCATTGACTTGCGGCATTGAACAAGCAAGACGTGCTTATCGAGCGATTAGTTATTTACAAAATGGAAGTTATGATGAAAAATATAGAAAAACTAATAAGCTTCAAACTTGATGAGCAAAAAAAAGGCATTTTAATTGAAACTGCTATACTTTTAAAAAATCAGGAAAAGATATTTACCGATATTTTAAGTGCGAACTTAAAAAAATTAACCGATCGACTTGACAAACTTGAAAACGAGTTTAATAAAAACAAATCGAAACTTGTAATTGTTAAAAAAGACATCAGTAATTTAAAGGAAAGTATTAACTTTCAGGAAGAAAACTTTTTAAATAAAATATTACAAACAAACAGTTTGTTAGACATTGAAATTGGCAATTTAAAAAACAAATTTAATTACTTGGAAAGTTCACGTTCACGACAGAATAACCTAAAATTTGATGGATTAACTGAGCTGCCCACTGAAACTTAAAATGATCGTGCAAATATTCTTAAAAATATATTTATAAACAAGCTGGGAATCTCCGAGGAAATAATAGTTGAAAGAGCTTATCGTATTGGGAAAATAAAAGAAGATAAATCTCCACGAACCATGATTATTAAATTATTAGACTTTCAAAATAAAAATGAAATATTAACATCAGCAAAAAATCTCAAGGGAACGGGTATTTTCATTAACGAAGACTTCTCGAATGAAACAATGGAGATTAGGAAAAAGCTTTGGGAAGAAGTCAAACGGCTACGCAAAGAAGGTAAACACGCTATTATCAAATATGATAAAATAATTGTCAGAGAATTTCGTAAATAGGAGAGTGTTTGCAAAAAAAAAATACAAACCGCAATCTTTGTAATTAATTTATGTAAACCGACAAAATGGCAATCGAAACAATAGAGTTTGAAACCCATTACTCCGATTATTTTAAAACCGCAAATAATATTTTACCTACCAATTTTTTTCACGCAGATAAAAAAATGTTTAACGAAAAATGTTGTAATACAAAATATTTTGAAATTGATACTTTTAAATCCCAATTCAAACAAGGTAATGAAGAATTTACAGTTATTCACATAAATATAAGAAGTATTAACTCAAATATCGACAAATTGAAAAGTTTTCTTTTAGAATGTAATTATTCATTCAGCATGATTTGTATTACAGAAACGTGGTGTACTGACGAATTTTCTCAAGCAAATTCAAACCTTCAAATTACTAACTACCACATGATTTCTTTTGAAAGGAAAATACCCAAAAGAGGAGGAGGAATTTTAGTTTATATTCGGAATGATCTTGAAAAAAAAATTAGAAACGACCTCTCGTTCTCCGATGCCGACAATGAGGCCTTCACCATAGAAATAATCAATAAAAATAAAAAAAACATTCTAGTAACTACTTGTTACAGGCCACCTGATGGCAATATTATCAAAATTTCTAACTATCTGAACCAAATCTTTATAAAACTCAACAATGAAAAAAAATATATATTTTGCATAGGAGACATGAACATAGATTGTTTAAAATACAATGAAAACAATAACATTAAAATTTTCTTCGATAATTTGTTTCAGCTCGGTATATTCTCATTAATTAAAAAACCCACCAGAGTCACTTCAACCTCAATTACAGCCATAGATAATATACTGACTAACTCATTTTTAGACATATCTTTAAAAACAGGAATATTTAAAATTGATATATCAGACCACTTTCCAATATTCTTCTCACTTACACAAAACTCTTCATCAATAAATAATTCAAAAATTAAAACATATAAAAGAAAAGTTAACAAATCTACGATTCACAAAGTTAAAGAAACTTTATCAAAAACAAATTGGTCAAATGTTTATCAACATTGCAACCGAGGACTTACAAATACTGCTTATAATATATTTATTGATATTTTTCTTAAGCACTACAACAAACACTTTCCAATAACTGAAAAAGAAATAAAAGTTAAATATTTGAAATGTCTATGGATAACTAACAGAATAAAGAAATCGTCAAAGAAAAAACAAAAACTATACATTAAATATTTAAAAAATAGAAACGAAAAAAATCTTACTGTCTATAAACAATACAAAAACCTTTTTGAAAAAATTAAAAATAATTCAAAAAAAATCTATTATTCTAAACAACTATAAAAACACAATGGGAGCATTAAAAAAACATGGGAAGTAATGAACGATATTATCGGAAAAACCAAAACTAAATATGAAATGTTACTCGTCAGAATTGCGGAAAATGGAATTGAGTATACAGATAAAGAAACTATCTCCGACAAATTTAATAGCTTTTTTGTAAATATCGGTCCTAACCTGGCATCCAAGATAAACAACTCGAACAATTCATTTAATAACTATTTTACTGACCATACTAGTTCATTTTCTGAGAGTGACCTAAAATTGGAGGAATTTGAAGAAGCAAAAAAATCAATCAGAAAGAACAAAGCTCCGGGCATCGATGACATTTCCAGCAATGTAGTATATGATATTTTATCCATTGTAGCAGATCCTTTATTTAATGTTTTCAAGTCATCAATTAGAACTGGAGTTGTTCCGAACAAATTAAAAATTGCGAAGATTTCACCTGTATTTAAAACTGGAGATACGGCATTGCTAACCAATTATAGACCTATCTCAATTCTTTTAGTGTTTTCCAAACTCCTGGAAAGAATAATGTACAACCGACTTTATAAATATTTAGCAGACAATAAAATTCTAAGTGAATGTCAATACGGCTTTCAAACTAAACATTCTACGGAACATGCAACCTTAGACCTAATGGACAACATTAGCTCGTCATTTGATAAAGGAAAATTTGTATTGGGAGTTTTTATCGATCTTACAAAAGCTTTCGATACTGTCAACCATAAAATTCTCCTCGAAAAAATGAGAAAATACGGTATAAAAAATCAAACTAATAACTGGTTCACTAATTATTTAAATAACAGGCAACAATGTGTTATTATAGACGGTATCACTAATACGGAGTTATTAAAAATCAAATGCGGTGTTTTTCAGGGATCTATTCTTGCACCTTTATTTTTCCTTATCTACATTAACGATCTTCCTAAAGCCTCTACAAATCTCGATTGTATAATGTTTGCAGATGATACCAATCTGTTCTATTCATCTACCTCTATCAATGACCTCTTTGATAAAGACAACTTTGAACTTCAAAATCATAAAACACGGTTCAGTGCTAACAAGTTATCATTAAACGCGCAAAAAACTAAATATATTTTATTTCACTCAAAGAAACAGAAGAACAAACTACCATCAATTCTACCAATACTAAGTATTGACCACAAAAAAATTGAAAGAACCCAAACAATTAAATTTCTTGGTGTGATTATTGACGAAAATGTTTTATGGACAGCTCATATAAATGCCATCAACACTAAAATATCTAAAAGTATTGGTATACTTTTTAAAGCTAGACCATTTTTATCGCAAAAAAACCTAAAACTTCTTTACTTTTCCTTTATACATAGTTATCTCACATATGCCAACATAGCCTGGGGAAGCACACACAAGACAAAATTAATATCTCTTTATCGACGACAAAAACAGGCTTCTAGAATAATACATCATAAAAACAAACTGACCCACGCTAAACCCCTATTAAAAGAAATGAAAGCACTAAACATTTACCAAATTAATAATGTTAGCGTAGTAACATTTTGTTCATGCTTAAATACAAACTAGGATTAGTTCCAAACCGATTCACAGGAAACTTCTTTCAATCTAATATCAACAAATTTAACACAAGAGCAACTGGTAACTTTATTGTACCCCTGAAAAAAAAAAAAGTTCTCAATTTTCTATTTCTTATCGTGGCCCATATTTGTTCAACAAATTAATTCCGAATTATACCTCGATTTCTCTCCCAGACAATATAACTTCTTTAAAGTCAAAACTCAAAAATCATGTTCTTAATATGGATAATTACCTAGAAATGTTCTAGCTCTGATGGTAAATCAAAATTTACGCTCAAATTAAAATAATCAGCAATCAAATACATATGAAAAATGTAAATTTTTGTTTAACAAATAAAGCTAGTATTATTATTATAAACCTCAACACAAACACAAAACATAGTTCAATTAAAAAGAAAAGAAAAAAAAGTTTGCAATAATAAAATGTAAAACATTTCTTTAATGAGAATCACATTGTTTATATGTGTGCTTTACGCAATACCTCAAGGTTCTCGATGATAAGATTAATCTCAGTCTTCTATGAGTTCCCTACAACAACAAAACCCTTCTTATCAAGTCATAGCATACCTAATTATTGATTCCTATACCAAACGGTATTTTGTAAAATGTATTTTTATTTATTTTGTTTAGGAAGTACAGTTTCTTTATAATATTGCAGTGAAAAAAATTTGTAATTAATATGCAGTTGTGAAAACTTAAAGAAAAAAAAAAAGAAAAAAAAAGCATACTTTACTAGATGATTGTAATCATCTCTTCGAAACACTTCGTAATTAAGAGCAAACTTCAGATATTCCTGAGCATCTAGGTATTGCTTATGAAGTTCAGATCTAACTTCCAGCTTCTTCTTATCAAATTTTAAAAACTCAGACAGGTCATCGTTTTAAACTATGGCATGATATACTTCCCAGTCCTTCTTGAAATCTTTGTGGAGCTGTCGATGTGGTGCAGCGGTAACTCCAAGGACAATTACAACTGCCCTCTGTATTGCTATTTCAAATATGTTATGTCTGCATAACAGCCAGAGAACAGGTTTTCTCAAAATATAGCACAATCTGGTTAGAATTCCTGCATGAGCTCCTGTATTAACATTGGTAGTATCTGCAACAATTGCGAAAATTTCATTGCATTTTTTAAAGGGCTCAAGTGAGTTGTGGATAATTTCTGTTTGATCAACGGCTTTGCCGAACTCTGCGGGTGGCATATTTTGAAACCCTATACAGACTCAGAAATACCTTAAAAAAGCGCAATCTGATTCGTCGGTTTTGAAATAGAGGCATGCGCGCGTCTACTGAAAGTAAATTCAGTTATTAAAATGAGAAAGTAATTGTTTTTCTTATATTTTTTGAACAGAATTAAAATTAAATAAACACTAGCCAGTTATTTAGTTAACTTTAATGAAAAAGTATTACATCGTAGTTATAATAAAGAACATCGTAGTTTAATAAAGTACCACATATATATTATATTTTATATATTATTGTTTGCTATATTATATAATATAGTTTATCAATAAAATTATATTGCCAATAATATTGGCAACTATATTGTCAATATAGTAATCATAATTAATTGCCGATATAGTATATGTAATAATATTTTACATATATATATATATGTACAATTTATCACATATATATATATATATATATATATATATATATATATATATATATATATATATATATATATATATATATATATATATATATATATATATATATATATATATATATATATATATATATATATATATATATATATATATATATATATATATATATATATATATATATATATATATATATATATATATATATATATATATATATATATATATATATATATATATAGATTGCTAAACTCCAACAGCACGTATCTAAAAAATCACAACTTTTCAGGAGAGCCAAAAACGTGATATTTTTTCAAAAAACCACAGAAATAAAAAAATGTAAAATTATTAAATTCTTTTGTTTGATTATTTAAAAAGTTGATTTGAATAAAATCAACATTTTAAATAAAGAAACAAGATACAGGACACTAATAGATACTAACAAAATACAGGAAACAAATTTACCTAATTTAAACACCTTTTCCAGTATTATTTTACATAAGTGTCGTTAGAATCAGGTGCAAAATTGACCATAGTTTCTTATTCACTACTTAACTCAAAACAGCCAAATTTTGAGATACATGGTATTGGAATTTAGCCATGGATATGTGGATATGTGGTATGTATATACATATATATATATATATATATATATATATATATATATATATATATATATATATATATATATATATATATATATATATATATATATATATATATATACATATATATATATATATATATATATATATATATATATATATATATATATATATATATATATATATATATATATATATATATATATATATATATATATATATATATATATATATATATATATATATATATATATATATATATATATATATATATATATATATATATATATATATATATATATATATATATATATATATATATATATGACTAGATCGCCTTAAAGTCGACAAAATCGTGTAAAAAATTTCAACGGAAAGTCGACTTGAGTGGAAAGTCGACAAAATTGAGTCGACCTAACGTTTTTCATCTTAGTTTCATCAAATTCAGTCTTACCTATAAGTTTTTTTTTTTCTATTTCAATGAAATATAGTAGTTTTTGATTAAAAATACAAATTTGTTTTTTTTTAATTGTCGTCGATGAGTGTTTTTTTAAATATCTCATTTTAAGCTTATATATGTAAACAAATTCAAAATATCGACGTAAAGTCGACGGCACTTAATATCTTGAAAATCATGAAGTTCAACTGTATATATCATGCTATTATGGAGTTAAAAATGTTTTCTCTGTCACTCAGTTAAAGTTTTGAGAGTTTATTAACGGATATAATTGCAAATACAACATATATATGAAATATAGGAGATATATATTTTTACTTTAAGTCATTTCCATTTTTCTCGTATTTCAAACGAATTTCCTTACCATGCGGAGTCGCTTTTCCGGAAACTTGTTGTTTTTTATGAATGTTTTAGTTTTGATTTCTTTATTTTGAAAATTTTGTATGTTTATATTGTTTGTTTATATTGTAGCTGAACCTTTTTATTTTTTTACACTAACTTTAGGAATCTTATTTTAAAACTTTTTTCTATTTTTTGAAATAATTAGGTGCTTTTATGAAGGAAATATTATTGCTATATAGTAAACTAGACAACCTATTAGAATTCTAATATACTACTAGTGTATTTGACTTCTAATATGCGTTCAGATTAGTACTGCTAGTATTACTAGCAGTATTAATCTGTATGGTACAGGTATTATAGTTTAGGCAGGAATAACTATATAGAGTTTTTGACTGTTAACAGTCTTAAAATCTTTATAGTTGTTCCTGCCTAAACTATAAAGCATGTATCATACAGAATAATATCTATAACTAATGTCTAATAACTAGTAATTACTAGTAATATACAAGTGTCTTATAATTAGTTATTAGACACATTAGTATAGTAATTAGATTTATATATTATAAAATAGTTATTATTACTTATTTAACAGTTGACAAGATGGTTTTGTTCGCCATATTGTAGTGGATAAAACACTCTTATATTTGTGATCTACAATGGTTTAGTTAGGAGAATGCATGACTACTGGTATAGAATAGAACACAAGATAGAAAACAAGACTAAATAGAAAGCAAGACTAACTAGGAAATAGGAAATAACTGATTCACACTCCTTTATTAAATTAAGAAACTATGATTCTATCAAGTTACCTGCAAGACTTACAAGTAAAGAACATAAAAATGCCTTGAACAATATATGATTAAATGAACAAATAATAAAAAATGCATTATCTGAAAATCAATTAGAATGTAGAATCAAGATTAATTATCAGTCTGGAAGAGGGTTTAGTTGTTCATTTCCTGTCTTTATTCCTACAGATACAATTAAAGTAAAGTTGTTAGGTTTGCCTGATATTAGTAGTCAGGTTGGAGTTTCAGCAAAAACGCTATTTATTCTAGAACACGATTTTTACCAAAATTTTGTTTTGAATAAAATATTCTAATATGAATTAGGTATCTATCTTATTTACTATTAATTTTTTTTGGCATATTTTTATATGTTATAAATAAAACAAATAAATTTAAAAAACAATTAAAATTTTATTTGTATATCAAGTTATTCTTTATATGACTATTTTTAATTGATAATTAAATAACTTTTATCAATATTCTGTACTCAAGTTTAAAAAAAATACAAATGAAAACTTTTTCTACTGAATATGAAAGCAGTTCAAGCAAATTGTAGTTCCATTTTCAAACTAATGATTATCAAATAAATAAAACTGAAAAAAGTTCTGTCTCAGTCCTAAGTTTTATAGCAAAGTATACACCAGATAATCTGACTCTATTTATTTATTACAACTTTTTTTGTTTATTTTGAAGATTTTTCTTAAATTATAATGATCACATTAGACTATGAAAAAAAAATTATTTTAATATGTTATTTAAGGTTATATTACTTTAGGGATTTAATTGAAAGTTTTCTTCAATAGCAACTAAAATGGTGGTGCAAAGTGGGCTGTGCCCTCAATACAAGAGTAGAAAAAAATAGCCTACATAATAATCAAATAGCTTATTTATTTTATTTTACCTTATTTATAAACTTAAATTGGCTCCTCCACTTCAAATATAGTTCCTCTAATATAGTGAATAATACTTATATATGCACTGTAAGCAAATACTTAAATAGTTTTTTTGTGTATAACTATGGAGCAAATTTTGACAACTTTATTGTATCAAGAGTATGTTTAGGCATGAGGGCAAGGAGATGGGTAAAATTTAAGAGCATTTGAGAAAGTTATACATATGTGAAAACTTTTGAGTCTTGTGAGTAGCTATAAAAGTAATATAAATCTTATTTAGGCCGTAGGTATAATCAAAATGACAATATAAGTGAGAGTGTTTTTTATAAAGATTTCTGAAGTATGTTAGTTTAATCACAGGGTATCACTTAATGCATTTACTTGGATACCCTGATTAGGTATAATAATATTGTATTAAAAAGATTTATCTTTTTAATACAATATTATGGTTAATTTTTATCAAATAATATGGAACAAAACAAAAAATTAAGGGTAAATGTTAATACATTCCTTAAACTTTTCAAAATTTATATCACGTGTCACAAGGTGCTGTTTTATTCTCATTTTACTTTTGATTTGAGTAGATAACTTTGTATCTTTATTTTAAATTACAGCACATATCTTTTCTATTTCAGGTCGACAAGATATTATTAAGTTTGGATCAAAATACGGATCTGGCCCAGACACTGTTGAAAACAAAATCATGAACGAAATAGCATAAAAGATGCGAACCTTTTCCGAAGTTCTAACGACATTAAAACTTATTTTTTTAAAGTTAATTTAAAACAGTTCCGAATAAAATTTATACTTTGAAGTAATGTTTTTTCATTTAACTTTTTCCCTTAAAGTTTCATTTATAAAACCTTTAAATTTTTTTTGTGGACCACGGCGATACCAGTGACACAAAAATACACACTTTTTTTCACCTCGGCCTATGTATTTATAAAAATTGTTATCCCGCGGGAAACGCATTTTTTTTATTGTCGACTTTAAGGAGATCTAATAAAAAAAAAAGTTAAAGTCAACTTTTAATAAAAAAAAATTTCTCGAAAACGTTAAGTCGACTTCACATTGAAAATTGAAGAAAAGTTTTAAAATATTTAGTTCCCAATTGAACAAGAAGCCATTTCATTAATTTTTGAAAAAAAAAATTTAGATTGATAAATTTATACTGATTTTTGAGGCGTCGACTTTCCGCGGATATTTTATTGCTGTCGACTCAAAGTTAATCTAGTGGTACACTAGATCAACAATCTAGTGGTATCATACATGTAATGACAATTTAATGTCCTTTTACATGCGATTTTGCATTTGCTGTATTATTATTTATATTTTTTCCCGAACTTCTCTCTTTTTTTCTTCTTTTTATTTTATCTCCATTAGGAGGACGACCAACAGCTACTCTTTTTAGACTGCGTGATTTTGCATGGGCTCGTCTGCCAACTGAACTTGGTTGTATTTTAATTATACTTTTACTCTTTACAGTGGCATATACACTTCTTTTAATGCTCAACAGTGTATCTACAGCTTTAGGGACGCTAAGAACGCTTTTTTACTTGCTATTAATTTTTGCTACAGATGTTATTGCTAAACTGTTATCTGCGCACATATTTTCTAATCGCTTTATTTGCATGTAAAACTCTGACCATACTGTTTGTTGTTGAGTACAATCAAAGTCTTGAGCAATTGAATTTATTGGTGTATTTTCTACTGGCGAAAGAGAATTAATTTTAAATGTAGTAATTGATTTACTCGTCAAAGACAAATTTTGTTGTGTCTCATTGTACACATTCATTTCCATTATAGAGAGAAAAAACTCAGGTGGAGGACATTCTTCTCCAAGTGCTAAAACTCCCAACTTATATCTGCATTCTGGGGTTGTAGCCGGAGAATTTGGAAAAATTCCACCATCAGTTTCTTGAGCCATTGCTTGATGTTTGCATAAAGCACCAAATTGCCCAATACAACAGGAACATAAACCTACTTCTATGTTTACTTCATATTTTTGTTCCATTGGTTTTGCAACACTTTTCACAGCGTAACAATTACTAACACCATCAATGGGTTGAATGTAATCATAAAAGTTCATTTTAAGTTTTTTAAGAATTTTTTTAGAAGCAGAAGGTACTCTATTATGAGCAAACTCTAAAATTCTATCTTGATAGTATACCTCCCACACAAAACATATATAGTCAACAAGAGCAACAATGTTGAATGCTTTGCAACGTTGGAGAACAATGTCTTTTAAAATTCTTAGAGTAGCCTCAGAGTAGTTGTTTGTATGGTGACCTCTAGTAATAAATTTCTTTCTATCAAATGATATCCATTCTTCTCGCCTTTTAAAAATTTTTTTAAATCGTTCAATAAATTTAGCATGATTGCAATTTAGAATGTTGTTAACAGCAATCATTAAGTCTTCCTGAGTCAAAAAATAGACTACTTATAAAATAAATTATTATAAGTGAGGCCTATATATATATATATATATATATATATATATATATATATATATATATATATATATATATATATATATATATATATATATATATATATATATATATATATATATATATATATATATATATATACATATATATATATATATTATATATATATATATATATTATATATATATATATATATATTATATATATATATATATATATATATATATATATATATATATATATATATATATATATATATATATATATATATATATATATATATATATATATATATATATATATATATATATATATATATATATATATATATATATATATATATATATATATATATATATATATATATATATATATGCACACACTTACTAAAGCGTGTTTTGATAAGCATTTGTTCGTTTTTTCTGCTTACCTTAAGCCATACCGTTTTTTTTCGAAAAAAGAAGAAAAAAAAACGAATAATGATGAATGAAACGATTGCAGCCCTATCCCAAACCCTCAGTCGATGTAACAGCACTCCACTGCGAGTCAGGCTATTTGTCAGTCGATGTATGTACTGAAGCCCCCAGCAGCAGGCTATTTCAGTATGACGTCATCATGCTCACCTTTCTCAGCAGTATAAGATATATACATATATATATATATATATATATATATATATATATATATATATATATATATATATATATATATATATATATATATATATATATATATATATATATATATATATATATATATATATATATATATATATATATATATATATATATATATATATATATATATATTAGGGTGATGCAAAATTTGTAGGTTCAAAACTTTAGTTGTCCTCAAGCTTGCCCTTGTTCTATATGACAATAGTAGTTATTGGCCAAAATTTGAATCAAATCGGATGATATTTAGGGGTTGCCATGTTTTGTCACATTTTGGCATAAGGTTACAAAAAGTAAAAAAAATATTTTTTATTTTTACATTTTTTATATTATATTACTGAATTATTTATTATCAATTTCTTATTATTATGTGGTGGATTGTGGATGTTCAATGTTAAAAAAATCAATACTATAGTACTACTATGTAATTGCACTAGGCAATAATAAATCAATCATCTTCATCATTCAACAGTAATCTTCATCAGGGTAGACTTTGATGCAACTGGAAATTCCTTCCGGTGAAGATCAACCAATCTAAGAAGAAACTGCTTTTGGTTTTCATCTTTCGTAACGCTTGAGATAAAGGATGTTATAAGTGCTATGCCTCGTTCCGCGCAATCGTTGACGACTTTCATTTGACCAAACTTAAGCTTCATTTCAAGATATGTTGAATCCATTTCCCACTCTGAAGATTCTTTCATTAAAAATGATTCAGCTTTTTCTTTTCCATTTTTCAAAATTAGATCGAAAAGTTCTGCGGTGCGTTGTGTGACGAAGGAAGGCAATGGGCTGTGACAATCGAATGTGGCAGCATCATGTCTTTTGAGAGATTTCTGCCTTGGCTGTTGTTTCAGGTTGTTTGCCATGTCTCTCTTGGTGTTGTTGTCGACACGGGAATCGAAGAAAGCCAATCCTATTAGATGTTCAGAAAAATACCAGAGGTGGCGATGAAAAGCTTTTGGTGCATTATTTGCAATTGTACGATTTGGATATTCTTGAATCCGTTGAAGAAGCTTGGCATCATTGAATGGTGCTCGTTCAGCTAACGGAGCTTCATTCCAAAACTGTCCGTATACAAATGCCACAAAAG
Source organism: Hydra vulgaris (assembly GCF_022113875.1). Classification (NCBI taxonomy): domain Eukaryota; kingdom Metazoa; phylum Cnidaria; class Hydrozoa; order Anthoathecata; family Hydridae; genus Hydra; species Hydra vulgaris. Next base: position 922,600 of record NC_061161.1, read on the forward strand.
ACTTATATCTGTTATTCCTTTCTTTTCCTTTGCAGTAATAACAAATTGATCCTGAAACAAATATATCTTTATACAATATATAGCTTTTGCCATCCAACGTGCATTGTGTGTTGCACCTGGAGCCCGAAACTTCACTTTGAACTCCGATGTTGTAGTTGATCCTTCAAGAAAAATAAGGCACAAATTCAAGAGTTCTAAGTAATTATCCCTGGGTTGTTGACCTTTAATTGCTTCACTATAATATACTACCATTTCTTCACGGAGTTTGAGAAAAAAATCGCAGTTGTAAAATTCTTTATTCCCTATAGTGAACACCTCCTTGTTGAATGCTGGCCATTGTTTCTGGAAACGGTTAAAAATTCCAATTTCAGGTCCTCCACTGGTTCCAAATGCAGTCGTGAAAATGGTGGAAAGCATGACTTCAAACATATGGTGCCTGCATGCTATCCATTAAGATTACGGTCAAGATTCTGCTCCATTATTGTGCAGGCCCCAATGTTCAACCCAGTGTTAGATGAAGTAGTGTCAAAAACCAGTCCCCGAACAAGTTCTTTCAATTTCCAGTTTTTAAGAGCCTTCATGCAAGCATCAGCCTGTTGCTCACCTGTACCTCGATCAATCTTTGGAACGCCCAGCAATTTTTCCACCCCACCACCAGTCACAAGGATGGCAATTCTATCCACTATTTTTTGACCACCAGTGATATCAGGTAAGAGCTTTCCATCCCAATGCAGAAGAAGTGGATCATCAGGAGAGAAATCAACCTTGTCAGCTGGAGTCACCGCTTCACGAACAGATCGCCTTTTTCTGCGGATTGTGCTGTACGACAATGATAAATCTTTTACCGAGTGACCAAGAGCCTGAGACACTGTTCCAACCACGAAGAGTGCACGGCGATCAGAAATATTAACACGATCAAGAGATGATACAACATTATTTGTTAGAACTTTCATCTTCTTTTTCGTTGAACCACTTGTGCTCAGTGTGCTGGAAGCGGAAGGAGTCTGATATACATCATCATCCGAGGAACTAGAGCTACTTTCACTCACAATGTCAACTGCTGATGAAGAAGAAATGAGTTCTGTTTTTTCCATCAGTTCCGCTTGACTTCTTTGACGCCCCAATTCCATTTTAGTTTCTCGGACTCGTTTCCGTGCCTCCCTAGCTGTTAAATTCCGATCAATTCCTGCCATACTACAACTTAATGGATCTTCTTGCTCCTGACGTAATAATGCTTTATCTTCATCGTTTTTCATAACTTCTAATGCATTCTTGGTTGAAATATCAAAAAGTTCTTCAAGGTCAGCGTGGAAAATTCCTTCTTTCATTTGACAGCTGTCCAATTTTGATCCTCGGTGTTTTTTCAGCAGCAGATATTCGTCATAAAGTTTTTTTAACTTTCTTTCCGCAATGTCAATTCTTTGAGTTGGAATTTTTCCTCTCTCCCATATAACAAGAACTGCTTCAATTGCTGCCCGAATACTTTTTTTCACTTCTTGTTTCTCTTCTATATGATGGAAGAGCAACCTCCGAAGAACATCCCCTCTTGAAGGAAGTCTGGTAGTCGACAGAGTTTGTGTAGGTTTACCATTAAGCCACACCTCAGCAGAAGATCTAGTGGTTGCCATATTATCAATTTCTAAATTATAAATAAATAAACAATGAAAAAACAAATTTGCAAAATTTGAGAAAATCACAAAATTTTACTAATGGTTAATTCACCTTATAAAACATGGCAACCCCTAAAATTGCTTCTTTTAGTCTAATTTTTGGTACACATGATCCTAGGTGATAAAGGAACACAGGCAACCTTGAGGAGAATGTTTTTTGTGACATTTTTTTTTTCTATTACAATCTGAATCACCCTAATATATATATATATATATATATATATATATATATATATATATATATATATATATATATATATATATATATATAATATATATATATATATATAATATATATATATATATATATATATATATATATATACATATATATATATATATATATATATATATATATATATATATATATATATATATATGATATATATATATATATATATATATATATATATATATATATATATATATATATATATATATATATATGTATATATATATATATATATATATATATATATGTATATATATATATATATATATATATATATGTATATATATATATATATATATATATATATATATATATATATATATATATATATAGATATATATATATATATATATATATATATATATATATATATATATATATATATATACACAAATATAATAGATTCTTATACAAAGATACCTTTCTAAATAGGTTCACAAGTGTTTGTCTATCTTTAGCATGAACACCATTTTCTTTTTTCAAAAGCTAGTTCAACTCAGCCTGTGCTGCGTGGAACTGGCAAAGTAACTGATGAGTACCTGGCCACACTACTTTTATTGCATTTTTCTCTGCTTTACTGTCATCAGTCATTGCTAAATCTGGATACTATAAAATAACTTACAATATTTTTATTTTACTTTTTATATTAATTTACTTCCAACAATTGTGCAAGGAATTCTGTTAAGTTGAGAATTACTAGAAAACAAAGAGTATTGTTAAAGATCAAGAAACAATTGACTGAAGACTTGAAATGTTGTGAAACAGTGACCATGATTACAAGTATTTATTTTAAGTAAAACTTGAGCTGTCAGCAAATAGAGTCACGGTAAGTTTATGTTAAGAAGATCAATAATGTACTTAATATACTATGGCTGAAAAAGAAATGATCTTCCGTATAAAAAGTCTTCTCTCTTCGATAGCTTAGAACAAGTAGCCAATCTAATCTCTTCTTTTACAAATCTCTAATTCGTCTTTGTACGCAATACTATAGCCAACAAGCTATCAACTCTATTTTCATTTACCAAGACTTGACTCAGCAAAGTTGCATCCTTTTACGTCAAAGCTTTGGAACTCTTTTCTATCTTTATGTTCTCCTAAACCCTACAACCATAAACTTTTAAAATCTTCTGTTGACTGTGTCTTTGTTCTCTTTAAACTATTTTAATAACTTCCAACTTAATAGTAGTTGCTTGCAGCCCTGTTGGGAGTAAATTAGTTTAAAAAAAAAATGTTATTTAACTTAAAATGAGAAATTTGTTGAACAATTATTCAAAAACTTTCGTATTATGAGAGTAATAAGCTATAATATTTTATTGTAATTTTATAAAACCTCTAGACTTTTAGAATATTTTATAATTGATATTTGTAACAAAGAAAATAACAAGTATTGCTTATGTAATATTGTTAAATATTCTACCGATTGTCCTCCAAATAATCCAGCATATGTTTCCTTAAGTAGACTTAATGCAAGAGTATAGGAAGCTGTACATTGCCCATTATGTATCAAACACTCAATGGAACTGCACCTGCTGATGTTGCTGTAAGGATAACTGTTGTTGTGGAGCATGTAGAGTCAACACTACTTGTAGAATCAATAAAAACTATTTCTCTAGAAGTTTCCATTTTCTGAGCACGACGCATTATTGGTGTTGCTATAGCAACTGCCCAAAGGTCACCTTCAATTTTTATATGAACTTCATGTCCTTAAAAAAGTTAATGTTTAATATATTACAATGGTTGTATGGTAACATTATCTTTTTACGTATTTATTTAAATGTACAATTATTAGCAAAAGAGGTGTTCTCGCAACTTCATTGTTTTGAATTTATAGTTTTAAGTTTTTTTCATATTTATATAGAAAAAAATAATAATAAATGGAAATTTGTGGGACACTTTTTTTACAAAAAAATTGATATACATATTTTTAGGGTAATGTTAATTATGTTAACTAGACTTAAGTTTTATTTATATTTTTTGTCTTCAGTTTTTATTTATATTAACATTTTAAAAATAATTTATTAATAATATATTATTCTTAAATTTTTTTTTTTTCTATATTTATTACATAAAGGAATATTGTTTTGAAAAACGTTATGATATAATATATTGTAATAGTATTAAAAAAGACAACAGGAAAAAAATCTTTTTGCTATAAAATTGCATATAACTATTTTTTTATGCTTTGATTTATTTTTGTAGTAACCGGTAGACTTATTTTTATTTGTTATAGAGGAATTAATAAAGTATTCAAAAAAGGTCTTTTAATCGAAATTGTAAAGCAGAGCAGTATTAGCAAGAAAGCACACAAATGCAGAAAACAAACATGATAACATTATTAGATAAGGGTGTAAGAGGGCAATGTTTTGTTAAATCAGGACTTTCCTCATGATTAAAGATTGATAAACAATAAATTGACGCCTAGATGGTAAAACAAAGACAGGGAAAGAACGACAATACTGCTCAATATTATTAGAAGAGAATTTAATTGTATGCTTCTTGAAAAATAAAAATAGATGCTTGCAAGGTATCAATATTGCACAATTGACCAAATTAATGTTACATACATTAAAAATAAGAGGTTGTACCAACAAAAAGTTATGTGGAGGACAAAAATAATACCCACTATCACCTGCTGCAAAATTGGCATTAAAAAATCAACAGTATGTTTTTAAATAGCTTTCATTTTTAGTATCTTTAGCACTCATAGCTGAATTGTATTCACATAAATAAAAAAAAATTCTAATTTTATGATCTGTTTGCATAATTTTTTTCAGATTTCAATGTTCAATTTGGTTATGATTTCATGCAAAAGATGATAATTTAACAATCAAAGGCCAAGGACAAGTCTCAATCAACAGAGCCTTCAATTTTACAAGGAAAATGGCTCGCAATCACTAGGTTTGTTTGTTATTGAAAAGATATTATGTCATATTTCTAGAGAATACATATTTACCTAACCTTTTATGCTATAATGTGTTTCTCTTTAATGCTCTTTCCTCCCTTTTTAAAGTGCAAATAGGTATAACCGATTTAATCTATATTTTAGATGCACTAGTAGAGTAACTTATTGCAGTTGCACTTATGACCGAAACAGAGCAAATTGAGTAAGAGATTTGGAAAGAAATATTGACACAGCAATTTGATGAGTATTAGAAAGAGAATGATATTTAAAGAATTGTCTTATTATCAGATCAGTCCTATTATCAGATGGAAACTGTTTGAGATTTTATTATCACGTTATATCATTTCTTCGATAAAAATGAATGACTAATTATTAGACCAGGTGAACAAAAGTATTCATCACGACAAAATGTTTACTGAGGCAAATGCGTTAAACGAAGAAGCACTCATGCTTATTTTAGCGAATATGGGAATAATTAATAAATGAGCGAATAATTAATAAAATAGCGAATATGGGAATAATTCAGGGAATAAAATCCTCTGTGATAAAAGCTGCAAAGCGAGTTGATATGACCAATTCAGCATTGAGAATTGAATGCATGCAACAGGATAGAGCAAAAAATTGTATGGAGACTATAGAGATTAAAAAATCTATCAATCAAATCGACACAAATAACTCAAGTGCATGATAATCAAGAAAGCTGAAGATGTTTTGATTTTAGTTAAAGACATAAATAAAATAAAATAAAAACTTCAAAAACAACTGCGAAATGCATGGGAAAAAAAAGAAGAGATGAAAGTCTTCATTAAATGTACTGGAAACATTTGTAATGTAAAAAAGTTGAGGGAATGCTCAAAATGCCACAATATTATGAAATCCTAATGCAGCAAGTTAAGATCGCGTGTTGATGGAAAAACCTACAATGATTTTTCCTGCTTCAGTTTTGCAAAGAACAGTGACAAATTGAACAAATAGCTTATTTAACACAGATATAGAGAAAAATAAAAAATTTATGAATATTAAATTAATGTATAACATAAACATTTTTCTAAAATGCTATGCTTTATTTATAATGTCATGTTATAATAAACATTCTAGTTGAGTTATTTAACGTATATGTTTGCACCTCAAAAACCTCCTTACTATTAAGTTTAACTTAAACCAATAATATCAAACATAATACTTATTATTGATTTAACCGTTTGATTATTATTGAAAAGTACAATCAAGAGTTTATAAAAAAGTCAATATTGCTGACTGACAAAACTAACATTTGCATTTTTAAAAGTATTTTTACTGAAAAGATTAGTATAAAAAAAAGATAAAATTTTTGAAAATCCTCAAAAAAGTTTGTTGTTTTTTTCAAATACTTTATATATTTTCAAATAAGTTTTTTTTTTTTTTTTTTTTTTTCTTATCACAGAGCACCGCGAAAAAGCATTTAATAGGAAGTTCACGCCTCCTTCCCAACCGATGTCGCAAGACTTGCCCAGAGGTGGGGTTTGAACCACGGATCTGTTGTACGAAGTTGTAGCCAGGCCGTGTGGTTTTTAAGAGTGCTTTAGTTTTTGCGGTACATTTACTTGTAAGTAAACTAACTAAACAGATTAATAGATTAAGAATCCCCATAAAAAAAATTAAGCTAAATAACATTTTTCAATAGCCTCGATTCCCCAAACAACGGGCAAAAAGTTTATTAAGATATCACTTCCAAAAAGATTTAATTACATTACGTTATTTTTGATAACTTTAAATTTACTTTTATTATCAGTTATTCCTTTGAATTTGTTTAAAAAATAAATAAACTTTTTAGCACTAGATTTTTCGATGAATACGTCGCGCTTCGCCTAGTGTCATATGGTTCGAGAAATATTCGTTAAAAGTTTCCTAAAGTGTTAAAAACTCGAATTTTCTTATTACTGGTTTCAAACGTTTCATAGTTATTTATAGTTAACTATTTGTCTCTATTACATGTTTTTTTTAACAACATTTTTACTAACAGTTTCAATAACGTAAAGATTTAACTTTCGAAATGCTCCAAATTTAAGAAATTTTAGACTGCTGCTTAAAAAGTGTTTTATATATATGTTATATTCATATATAAGTGTTTCATATATAATATATAGCGTAAAAAGGTTACCTGTAATATACTGTCGCTTTGAAGAAAACGTAGTGCATCAGCAGAATTGATGTTGTGATTATGCGTATTAAAAATTTTGACCACACACGCAAGAGGTTCTTTTCTGCATAAAAAGTTGTCATTTTTCTTAGTTGCGCAGTGCACCTTTTTAACTTTAACATCAACTTTTAATGAACAGTTAGTGTTACGGTAACTTTTTTCTTTTGATTTGTTTTTATTATTATGTTGACATAGCCAAATCTTATGAAACTCAAATCTAATTAAATAATATTATAATTATTTAGTTATTTGAAAATCATATTCACATTAAGTTTACTATAAAGGACTCAATAAAGCTATAATGTGGACTTAAGTGGCCACGCAAAATTGTTCTACGACCTTTTTAATTTATTTCTACGCATATTTAAAAAATAAACTTTAAAAAATAAATTTGAAAAAAGGAGTTACTTTGACTAACAATTTTCAGTAACGTATTTTAATATAAATTTATTGTAAATTATACTAATAGAATGTTCACTTTAAATTATGCTAACAGAAATTAACTCGCCTTTTAGGATGAAGATTTCGTTGAATAATAAATTTTGTGTTGTTTGCAGCTCCAAATTTTTCCATCCATTCCTCTGCTGCTTTGTCCGAACTAACACTAATTCTTATCTCAAGAAAGTTTTCACTCTGTAGAACAACCTCAGTTATATAGTCGTCTGGATTAATAAAATTCATCGTTGTAAATATTACTGTTACTAAAGTTTAGAATAATATATCAATTAAATTTTTTTTATTAACTTCTAGTTGATATTTTTTAAAAAGAGTATCTATACAAAAACCTTAAAAAACTTTATTTAATTTATAAACTGCATTTATTAAAGAGCACACGTTGTCATATTTGCGACGTTTTACGGAGATTTTTTACGACACTTATCCACAGCCAATATTATAGGGTGTCTGTCAATATTTTGAGGTGGCCTTCCGTTATTTTTTTCTGATACGCTTGGGGTTGTTTGCAAATTATACCACGCTAATTCAACAATATAAATAGAAGAAGTAGATAATTATTTCTCTCGCGCGAGACATATTGATGCCAAAGCATGATGAAGAGCCAGTTTTCCTGATTTCTTCCTGATTTTTTAAAATCTAACCCTATTTCCCTGATTTTTTATGAAGTTATCTGACTTTCGTAATCTAGTGGATACCCTATACTATTAAAATTAAAAAAGATTAAATCACCCAAAATTGAAAAAAATACTGCCATTTAATAAGTTACAAAGTAAAACTTTTTCGATTTTTGTGAAATTTCATCAGTAATGTTATGACGAATCTAAAAAAAAAAATATCTAAATTCAAAAACTTAAACTTTTAAAGTATTTTAGGTTACTATAGTTGTTTAAGATAACTTGTATAGCAACAGTTGCTAAGTGGCGGTTTTCTAGAAGCACTTTTTGTAATTCGAACTAATATAATAAAACGGATATTTGTAGCATAAAGGGTAATATATACAATATTGTTTTATTAAAAACTAGATTTTTTTATTTCAGTATAAATTTGAAAAATTTACTTTCGTGCTCACCGTTTCCCTAAACTTTTAAGATCTTATTGACAAAACGCTTTGAAATTTTCACAAAAGATTAGAAATGAGAATGAAATTTGAACCTCTATCATTAACATCAAGTAGAATCTTTTGTTATAACAATTTTTGGGCGAAAAATAAGTTTGTTGTATAGATGAATTATGATTAGAATCCAACTGTGGTTTAAGTTTAGACTGTTATTTGTCCTTCTAAGATACCCGTTCGAAAACGAAATTAGTTATTACAGATTGAGATTTTGCACATTGCTAATACACTTGTGCCGGAACCAAAAATATTTAAAAACACTTCAAACGATATAAAATGGCAGAACTAATAGTAAAAAAAAACTATTTTAGCTATAAAACACTCAGCTAATAGAGTAATTGCAAATCAAGTTTTTTTTTAAGGCTCAGGCACTAAAAACCTGAATAATGAACATATCCTAAAAATATGGAGCTAAAATAATTATTTTTTAATGAAATATCACTGTTTTCTTTCAGCTGCTCGTTTTTTACAGTATTATTCTTTTAAAAAAAGATATTTACTATTAAATTCTACAAGGTTCAATAACATTTTTTAATATTTATCAGTTTTCACCAAAATAATGCCAAGATACTACCTTAACCAGGCCGGCATATAGCATGTCGCCCATATTGTCTAATTTTCAAAAAGTACTTTAATTCTTTAATTTAAAGTATGCCATCATACATATTGTGTGATTAAAACGTATACTATGCGGAAACTGTGAAGAAACATTTTAATTATTGTCACATTTGCAATGTGAAAATAAAATACATGTTATTATTAAATTGTTTTTACTAATGATATTAGCAGAAAAAAAAGAAAACGCCGAAAAAAATATAACAGTTTTGTTTGTTTATTCAAACACAGAACCTAACTATAATACGAAAATAATATGAAACTGAGTAAAAATTTCTAAATAATTTTCAATTTTAATATTTTATTTTTGCAAAATATAATATTTTAATATTTCATTTTTGCAAAGTTTTTTAAAAAAAATTTATCATATAATTATTTCATAAGATCTGAATTTATTGAGATAATAGTCGGAACTGCACCATGATTTTCACAAATTAGAGTTTCGAAAGTGAAGATTAACTAGTGTTGCTATTTGATAACAGAAAACAAAATTCTGACATTAATGAATGTCAAATAGTAGTAGTAATAGCCACCATAAAAGCAAATAAACAACTCTTGAAGTTAACTGATAGATGTCACTGTTTTTGGTTGCTATCGCATACAAGTAGCAAAGGATACAATTATAATTGATAATATATCATGATATGAATAATAGCCGCAATTCTATTTTTATTAAAATGTTATAACTGATAGTTGGTATCTGAAAACAAAAATAATACTTAAATCGTATAGTCAATATAATATAATACCATATCCTATATAAATTAAATATATTGTGAGATTTTTAACATCAACGATATTTAAAAATAGTAAATATTACGCATGTAAATTAAACACATAACAAAACTCAAAAATCATAATGAAAGAATGACAATAAAAAGAGTATTTTAAAAGGGTATTTAAAAATATGAATATTAACAATTATGACAAATATGAATAATATTAACACTTCCACACATTGTACAAACTCCAAACTTAAGTATGTTTATACCTATCCCATTTGAATAGACTTTCCAAAAAATTGTTTTTCAAAAATTTCCAAAAAAAAGCGGTAGACTGGGAACAAAAAAGCCCTTAAATGCTTGCATTCCCTCTCCTGCCCAAACGTGAGGGCACTAATGTAGTAACATTTTCTGACCCCTTCCCCAAAATAAATAAATAAATGAGGGGCTGTACATTTTTCATCGACATTTGACATTGACTTTTGACATTGACTTTTGTAATTTACAATATTTTTCAACGAAATTTAAATTGTTGATAAATTTGAATTTAATTTTAGATCGTTATATTTGGCGCACGTACTTTATAGACGACCCCTTATGCCTCAGAATTCATTCATTTTACCTCACTTGCAGTCCATATTAAAAAATAACTGCAAAAACTTTAGTTAAAAATACAAATGGGTTCCAGAAATTTCGTCAGTTAAAATAATGCTGACCCAATATTTTAGTATTTATCTGAAGAGACTACAAAGCTTTGATAAATATTGTATCTTTATAATGGCTTGGGAAAACTTCCTAAAATTTGGTACCGCAATAGATTTTACTTGCAGAATCCAAAAAGAGCACCCTCACGACTCAATTTTTTCAGGAAATGAATCGTTTGTCCAATTTTGGCCAAAATTATTGACTTAAAAATTCATGATTTTTTGAGGTAAAATGAAGACTGGCCCAAAATCAAGAATAAAAAGTTTAATTGTATATCATTATTTTATCTTAGTATCACCTTATGTCAGTCTACTGGAAAAAATTAGATTCATCAATTGTCACTCTAATACTTGATCAAAATTTGAGTTTAAAAAATGTGTATTTTTTGGAAAAAAATACATTTTGTAACGAAAAGCAAACTGAAATGTTTTTTAAAACATTAATTTGAATAAAACATCAAATAGTGTTATTTATTAAATAAACATCCTAAACTAGTATATTTATATACTAGTTTAGGATGTTTATTGTCATAGGCCAAGAGAGGGCTAGGGGGACTCTGACCAACTGTTTATATTCTCCATATCTAAATCAGATGTTGTACAAACAACCTGATATTGTTGTAGGTGTAGAAATTAGGCTTCATAATTGAGCATCCAACACTTATCATTTTTCAACACTTATCATTCAATTGTAAAAAGTGACTTTTTCTCCAGCAATAACTTTGAACCTCATCCTGAACAACAAACAGTGGGGCAGATCATCCATTTTTGTGCCAAATTATTTTTTTTATTAAATATTACAAAACTAGCTTTAAATAACATATTTGGAGCTTCTAAATATATTTTTGATTAAAAGACATTTTTTTAAAATTGTCTAAAGTTTCATAGTATAGTTTCTCAGCGTTTAAAAAATATGACCATATAAAATTTGGGGGGATTCAAACTTTATATGGTCATATTTTTTGAAAGCTAAAATATTTTACTATGTAGTTTAAAATTTATTGATGAATATAAGTCTAGTTAAAAATAGTTCAAAAAATATTTCATCAACTCTCACATTTCATGCTCTCACAAAGCATCCTTATTTGACATAAATATAAACATACAAATGTTTAGAGTTTTCTCCATGTCTGGAAGTAAGATATCTTGAAGACCCAAAAAATACTGGCTCAACCCATGCTAAAAGTTATTTTTTTTGACAAGGTGGTACTTTGATGAGGCACAAACTAATTTTAAATTATCATATATATACTTAATAAATATTTTAAAGTATTTTCAGACTGGAGAATTTTGGAGGGTTTTTTAATTAACTAAAGAAAGTAAAAATTTGCGCTCAAAAAACATACAAAAACATATTAACTTCTAAGTTAAATAAAATTTCTTGCAAGCAAAAAACTTGCAGCAAAGTTCTGTTATTTAAAAAAAGATAATTCTACCAATATATATATAAAAAATAACGCATATAGTTTTAATTCATTAAACAATTTAAAATTTATGTGTAGCAATATGTACTTTTTAATTAATTTTTATTTTAAAATTTACAAATCGGAAAAAAATTTCATTCTCAACAGGTTGTATAAACTTTAATTTAAAAGCTAATGACAAGCAAACATCATTTTATTAAAGCTTTATAAGTATGGAAAACAACTATTACCATTACTACTTTAAACACAATTTTTTTTTTTAATTTTGGCACACTGTGCAGTATACTGATAATTTTCAGCAAAATCTCCTAAAATTAGACATTTGTTTTGGTTAAGGTTTTCTTTACAGTTTTTTAATTATCTACTTTGTGTTTTTGCAATATATGAATGAGCGGTAACGTTGTCAATGCTGTCACGTAATAAATCATTAAAACCATTTAGTGGTAATGATTTTAGTCGTAGTGTTGTACTATCAGTACTCTGCCATTGCTTAAATGCTACATCTCAATAAGTCCATAAACTCCTGCACTAAAAAAACTTTATAATACCTCATGGGCATTAATTACATTGATGCAACATACATTCTGCATTTTCAAGCAAACAAGCAACCAATGCCTTGAAATCTTTATAATTTTTGTATTTTTGTGATGTATGCATACACATACATTATGAGTATGTGACGCATTAATTGTAATACACCATTTAGGTTAAAGAGTAACAATCTTTGACAAATTGACTTTGACGTTAAGATTGAACAATATTCTTTTTATAACATGTTGGTTTTTATTAACACTTTCAGTCTTTTTTTCCTGGCATCATTCTCAAAAATTCATCACTTTGATAAAAGTTAATCGCTAAATTAACTGTTCTGTGAAAATGGGTTTCCAGTTTTTTTTTCTGGCAATGATAGAATTCCATGCTCATTTTTAACTTTTCTTGCAGTTTGAACAAGATACTCAGACATTTCAAAGTAACTTGATATCTTTATACATATCCATGATTTTGGTGTGAGTGTTAACACTTTCACCTTATGTCAGTCTCTGAATTTTTTTATTTTATTTCATAAATTAAAATGTCTAGATCATGGTCATTGTTAATATTTTTGTTTGAAATGGGGTTTTTTATTTCTGTTGTTAAAGAAGTTTTTTTAATGTTATGTGCATAAGAGACCATTTTTGCAACTCTGTCAATAGTGCTCTCAAACTTTTGTTTTGCTGCAGGCAATTTGCTGTGTTTTGAAATACTTATTAGTTTGACTAGTGAAATTCTAGCAATTCTATAGTCGTAACTAACTTATTTTTTTTTTCTCACTTTTTGATTTCCAGTCCTCATGTTGATATAAATCTCATTCTATTTCTACTGCTTTTTTATAACATTTACTGCATAATTTCCAACATTTTTCTGATGTCACATTTCTCCATATTAAACATGTTTATTATTTAAAATATTACTTACCAATAAATACAAAAATAAGAAAATTTACAATCATGCTTTAATAAAATACAATTAAGTAATGCACAACCTTAAAGAATAAAACAAAACATTTGCTTGCTTTTGATATAATAAGATTTTGATATAATAAGAAGTATTCACTGAATTAAATTGAAATAATAAAAAATTAAATTGAAATAATAAAAAAAAAAATGTGTTTTAAACTTAAAACTAAAAAAAAAAAATTTGTTTTTAAATTGAATTTTAATATTTATTATTATATCATTTAATGCATTAAAAAAAAAAAAAAATTCAGGGAGATTAGAAGGGGGAGGGGGAGCAGAATTGGTCAGAGGCCCCCTGGACTTTCCTTAGCCTATGACTATAAACGTCCTTTAACTAGTCAATAAATAACACTATTTAGTGTTTTATTCAAATAAATGTTTTAAAAAACATTTCAATTGCTTTCATTTTTACCTCACTGCAAGTGAGGTAAAATTGAATAAATTCTGAGACATAAGGGTGTCATAAATGTTTTTTTTGGATGATTTCATATGAAATTACCCTAGTATAATCACAATTTTATGGCGAATACCTTCTTTAAAGCCCAAAAAGAAATTATATAACTGAAATTGACATTAAAATGCTCAGATTGCAGTTGAAAGGTTTGTCATAATTGACCAACATCTGCTAAACTATATTCATCTGTCTGGTGGAAGAAAAACAAAAAAAGATCAGCTTTAAAGCAAGTAAGAGAAAAATAATATCAAGGTTTTTAAAAGAAGTTTATATCCTTATCTTATTAAATCAGATATCATTTTTTCAGACCAAGCATGTAACTGCTGAGTAGTAAAAAAAAAAATTTGTTTATAAGTTGAGCCAACTTATAAACAAAGTATAGGCCAACGACCCTTAACATTTGTTATGGCTTAATATAAACTCTAGTTTGAAGCAAATCAAGATGAACCATATTATTGCATACAATGGTTTTGTGTTTTGCATATTTTTTTGAATGCAATCTAGATTTTTAATAAGTTAAGTTACTACCAAAATTATTTGCAACATTTGTGAGCCAGATATCATATAAAAAATTCAAATAAAAATCAAAATATATATGTTTATATATGTACATAATATTATTATTAATAATAATAATATTATTAATAACATTTTAATTACAAAGTTTTAATTACATATGTAATTAAAACTTTAACTTTCCTGTCAGTGCATAAATATCCAACTGTTGTTTTGATATTAATATTTGTTTATTTGGAACTAATTTTTTTACTAATGTGATAATTTTAAATTTATTATTATCTTTTTTTTGAGTTAAAAAATTAAAAGAATTAAAGAGATTTTAAAGAACTTTTTAGGAGATTTTACAGGAAATCTTGGAAAAATAAATTAGGATTATTTAGGAAGATTTTAAAATTTTTAAAGCTAAATTTAAATAATATTCAAAATTTAATAAAACATTTGATAAAACATCAATGAAACATTTGATAAAACATCAATAAAACATTTAATAAAACTTAAAGTTCAAAAAAATAAGGAGATAATAAAGAAAAATTAGGAGATAATATTATAGGAATATTTTTGAAATTCAAGTATATTTTATGAGAATTAAGATCTTATATTAAGAGGCATGGCCACCCTGAATTGAGTTTGAAGTTTTTAATTATTATTAATAATAAAATATTGTTATACTATATCCTTATATTTCTTCGTATTTATTAGTTGTTATAATTAATAATAAACTATAATCATATTATCAAATACAACAATCATACCTGATAGATTGATCAAATCATACTTCACTTATGAAGTTATTTTAATGATTAGAATAACTTTTTAAGCAAAATCATTTTTTATTTTCGAAAGATTAAGCTAATTTCATTAAAAAGATAGGCTTTAAAGACTTGGTTGGAATATTATGATTATGAGTTCACTAGACTTGTTGCCTTGAAAAACAGTGCAATACTTTACGCTTAAAAGCTTTTGCTTACTTCAAATTTAACTTTAATTTTTTTCAAATTCAAATTTACTTTAAATTACTTCTAAATGTTTTTTTCAAAATTCTGAAAGCATTGTTTTAATTTAATCTGAAAGCATAATTTTAAACAAACGCGCGCATGCCTCTATTTCAAAACCAACCAGATTGCGCTATTTTAAGGTATTTCTGAGTCTGTATAGGGTTTCAAAATATGCCTGCGGGTGAGACGCCAAGTAAGGGATCGTTTTTGTTCTCAAAATCAGGACTGGTAACAATGACAGCATCTCTATCTCTTACAGCAGAATGCAAGGTATTTTCATCTGAATGTTTTAACAGCTTGCAATCACAGTGGAGAACAAGGAGTTT
>NC_061161.1:943407-954964 GCF_022113875.1 Hydra vulgaris
AATAAGCCGCATAATGATATTTTACATACGCGGAAACAGGTTTATCTTGTAAGTTTCATTTTAATGCTCTATCCGCCAAAACATTAAAACTGAAAAGCTGACAAATTTTATATTCGGATTGTATGTCTCTAAATTTATGAACGGGTATATTAAAAACACAAGTATGTATATATATATATATATATATATATATATATATATATATATATATATATATATATATATATATATATATATATATATATATATATATATATCTATATATCTATATATATATATATATATATATATATATATATATATATATATATATATATATATATATATATATATATATATATATATAGTATATATATATATATATGTATATATATATATATATATATATATATATATATATATATATATATATATATATATTATATATATATATATATATATATATATATTAAGAGTACTCAAAATAAGTTGCAAAAATGATATTTTACATACGCGATAACATGTTTATCTTGTAGGCTTGATTTTAATGCTCTATTCGCCAAAACCTTAAACCTAAAAAGCTATATTTTTTGTTTTATTAAACATTTTTAATAGGATTGTATTTTTTTAAATTTATGAACGAGTATATTAAAAATATATGTATATTCATTAATTGATGACAAAAATCGAATAATTTTTTTTTAATTCGGATAAAGTTTAGTTTTAGTTTAGTTTACTTAGAAAATCAATTTCATATGTTGAAGCAGAAGTTAGACATAAGGAAATTCGATACTGGAAATGTATTATGGCATTTAAAATTTTTTTGTTGATTATACTAGGATAATCGATAATTTTGCTGTACTTTTTTTGATCCAACACAAAGCTTGCCATGTTTAAAAGGTATTTTAATTAATATTAAATAATATTTTCAATTTTAAGTGTAGTAGGTTGGTTAATCAACATTCTTTTGTCTTTTAATTGGCTAATCAACATTCTTTTAACTTTTAAATGGCTAGTCAACATTTATTTATCTTATATTACTATATATTTTATTACTTATTTTTTACTATAAAAATGGGACAATTAATTTACGCTCCCCTTTATCTTTTTTATAAATTAATTTACAAAAATAACCTTCAAAATGATTGAATAAATAAATGCTTTATTGAAATTATTACTTTTCTTTACTAAGTTTCATTTCTCTGTCATATATACAATATTATTAAATATTTTAGTAAATTTTGTTAGATAAAGGGTTTGCAGTTTAATTTAATATTCCAATTCTTTGATTAAAAAGTTGTTCAAAAAAACAGGACAGCTTCAGGTGTTGCAGCTAATAGAAGCTTATCTCTGTCGAACTCTATTGCTATTTCTGAACAGCCAGACTTTTATATTTTTTTGAAGCTTTAACTTTGTGTGTGTTGGACGCTGATTTTTATTGCTTTCTAAAAAATTAAAATCACTATCACTAGAAACTAAAGACTGGTGAGTTGCAGAACCTAAGTAACAAAAAGCGTTAATGACTTAATAAAGTGAATTAGAGTTTTCTTTTTTTTCAAAAAAATATTTTGGATTAAAAGATTAGATTTAATTTCGCTGATGCCTCGGTTTCACCTGATCACTTCATCCATTTCTTAATTGCATTCAATATTAAAACCTTCATTAACTCTGCATTTTTCTTCATTAGATCTCATTTTTTCATATCTTTTAATTCTTCTTTCAACTCTTTGTTTCATATCAATGTCATACTTTTCACTGATCACACCTCTCCTCAATGTTCTTTGATCTTGGTGAAAAGCTAAATCTTCTATCACTGCAGCATTCGATCTCGGTATATCTTTATCTGATTTTAACTTCTATGTTTTTTTGAGAAACATCAAACAAGTTTGTGTTCCAGGCTAAATAACTTGTATTTCACATTGAAATTTACAATTTATTTAGTTTAATAAATTGTACATTTCAATGTGAAAACCCATTCCCTAATATAGTTTTTTATGAAAAAAATGATTACAGATGTTTTTTAAAATATGAAAAACAGCAGCTAGAATTTTTAAAGGAGTAAGTTTTTTATTTAGATGCAGCCGAAATAAAAGTTAAGAAAAACTCAAAACACTTAATAACACCTGATTAATAATTTCTACAGTTAGCACTTAGTTCTTATAAATCTTTTTTTCAATACTAGCAGTCTTCTATAAGTATATAGACAAAGAATTTGATGTGTACAAATTTTTTATTTATTTTTATTTTTGGGACTCCTACTGTGCAAGAACTAAAACAAAGGTGCTAGAATGATAATGATGAATTAATTTAAAATAATTTACTGCGATGAAGTGATGTTTTATTTGAAATTTATAAATATCAACTAATAGAATTTTTGTAATATATATTTTATGTATATATATATATATATATATATATATATATATATATATATATATATATATATATATATATATATATATATATATATATATATATATATATATATATATATATATATATATATATATATATATATATATATATATATACAAACACACATGTATTTATATTATATATATATATATATATATATAAATATATATATATATATATATATATATATCAACCCTCGGAATTAGAAAAAATGATCTCAAGAGGTTGACAAAAAAAATTGATACAAAGGTCTTGCCTTAAAACATAGAAACTAGGTCGGCATTGCCGAATGCCGACCCTAATTCCTAGTGATAAATATATCCTAAATATACATACTTCTCCAGTTAATTGCTTGCAAGATGAAGATGCTTTTTCTATCAGTTCAGAATCTTTCGAATCAAAATTCTCCTTAGACAAACCAAATTTAAAAGTTCTGATGATATAATTAAGTGAATTTATTTCAATTTTGTTTTTTTTAAATATTTATTTTAAACCTACCGTACCATGTTCCATATAATTTGAATTTAAAAAATGAAGAACTAATAAAATGACTGCAATTTAAATCTATTGTTACAATACAAACTTGTATTTATAGATATAAATGTTTCTATTTAAAAACTATTTTCATTTTATAAGTTTGTACGTGACTGGCAAGAAGAAAAATAATTAAGTCAACAAGTCTCCTTTTTTTTTTTTTGATAAAAATATTTTTATAATAACTTAAAAAATTTTTTTTACTGAATATATCATCAAGAAGATGTAATTTAGTTATCTATAACTAATTAATGTTAACTTTTGCTTTTGTTGACACAAAATCTCAGAATTAGTAAAGTGAATAATTCTATTTTTTATCGATATTTTTGTTAACCCTTAAACTCCGCCCTCAGGCTGATGCAGCCTGATTTTGTTTTATTTAAAGTTATGAGGCTTAACTAACCCTTTTATTTTCTAACTTTTTCTACCTTTATAATATATGTTTATAATGGCATATTGCGCTGATCACTATACTGCTGGGTAACAGCCTGTCCCCCATCTCATGTATAATACTTCCATCATGACCAAGTATAATACTTGTTTGAAAATTTCTACTATTGTTTTAAAAGTTGGTAGAAAGTTATAACGTTAGGGGCTATTCAAATAATGCATGACACATTTTTTGGACCTTTTGGACTTCCTCCTCCCACACCTATACGTGAGGTGAAATTAATTTCAACAAAGTGACTATTCATCTAATCAAAAGGAATAATTACCTCAGATTATCATACAGTTGATGTATACCTGAATCTATATACTATATTTGATGTATGATAATTGAAATAGATGAATGTGTGTAGAGTGCACATTTATCCATTTCAATTATCATACATCAACTTTATGATACATCACCGTTACAGTGATGTATCATACAGTTGAAACATGATAATTGATATACACCTAGTGGTCGCGTACAGTATAACCTTTAATCAAATTAATTTATTAAAACCTTATATTTACTCTATTGGCTGCAGCAGCCAAGGGCGGTGTTAAAGGGTAAAAAGTAGGCGCTGATATTAAGGGTTGAAAATATGATAATATTTAATCTTGCTGATATAAGTTTTTTTAAAAATTGTTGATTTATCACCATTTTTGTCATTAAAATTTTAAACCAACAACAACAGTCAAATAACAGTTGCTTAAAAGGTAAAAAATTTTGTTTTGCTTTAAACAATTATCTAAATAGATTGATCAAAGTCACATGTAATATTGTGTTTGCTATACTCAAATACCAAAGTCAAATATCAAACTGACCTTCCTTCTCTCGGTATGATGAACTTCTAAGTTCAGTCTTGAATTAAAAGCACATGGTATAAATACATCTTTATTCTAAATTTAAAATTACGTCATTCTACTTGAGTTTTTACCAAAGACTTATTTGGTTCCTAACAAAACATTATTATTTTTTTTCTTAATTTTGATATTATGTCAATGTTTTATTAACATTCCTTTAAAAATAACTGGATAACAATCGTATTTGCAAATATTGTATAGAAAAGCCTAGAAACTACTTTAAAATAAAAAAGCCTAGAAAATGACGTAAGTCGACTATTAACTTCTACTTTTAAATCAGCGTATTAATATTATCAGATTGAAGTTGAAGAAATATTCTACCGTTGCTAATTAAAGTAATGTTGAAATACCATTTAGTTTGTATATCAAAACATTAGTTTTGATATACAATTGTTATACATATTATAAATAACATATTTATATTATACATACTATGTATATTGTGCATATTATGCATATTATGTTATATACATATTATGTATATTATGTTATATATACATAATATACATATTATGTATATTGATATACATATTAAATTGTTATATGAAAAAGTGATATTTAATTCAATTCCATACTTTCAGATTTAGAAAGTTCCATGTTTGTGGATGTATTACGTCTTACATGCAAACACAGAAATATTAAAATTAATTCGCATTGTCTACATGTTTCAAAATAAAAAGTATGCAAATTGTAACAATAATTGCCTTAATTAAACGTAAAGCGTAGAGTGGAGCCTATAAAATTTAAAAAAAAAAAAAAAAATTTGTGTTTTTTAAAGTTTTTTTAACCCCCCAAATCTGTTCTATATAACATAGAAACACTGCATAAAAAGTTTGGCTAAGAAATAATTGTTTTTAGGGGTAGCTCAAGTGCCTCCAATATTACAAAAATTATACGAGAATCGAGTCTAATCTATATATTTCAAACAACACAATTAACATTTTTAAACACATTAAATATGAGTTCTAAGCTCAGTTTTTACAGTTTAGGGTATCAGCCTGACAATGTCCAGAGCAAACTCAGAAAATATTGTTTTAAATGGTTTCGGCAGCCCAGTTAGAGTTTGTTTCCTGCTATCAGGCTACATTCTGCGATGGTCTTCTACGACTTGCAGCAGGAATTGCAGCTGCGTTTCATCGCGTGTTAAAAATCCACTGTATTCTTGAATGAGGGCCACTCCACGTTCAGCGTGGTCATTTACAACTTTTAAAGACTCGACTGTTTCTGCAGCCAACTTGTAGTCATCTCTGTCTTTTCACAAGTCCAGATCAACTGTTAGAAATCCATATGGCATTTCCATCATTCAGAGCAGATTCATTGACGTTGCTGTGACAAAATCTTCTAAGTTCTTGTTCCCGAATGAATCAAGATCAACAGTGACACGCTTCGAATGATGACCCGACTGTCGAAGAAAGCCAAGCTAACAAGTTCCTGTGACAAATACCACAAGTGATTGGAAAACTTGCGTGATATTGACTTCCAGATCGCTGAATGGATTGATGAATATTCAATCAGTGACTTCAGCAGCAGCAAATTATTATAAGGAGCACCTGATGCTTGAGGTGCAGATATCCAGGCTTTCAGGTAGACACGTACTGTGAATACACACACGTCACGTAATCCTCTCACTTCAGCAGGAGTCAATTTAAATTGAGCCTTAAACATCCAAAACTTGAGACTGTATATGACTTTGGACATCCAGCGGGCATGGTGCATTGCTCCAGATGACATGAATCGCACAACTCTGGCAGTAGCAGCACCAAGAAAAATAATCACAAGTTCCAAGAATTCTTTATAATCATCCCTCGACTGACTCTGTTCAAGATGCTTGTTGGCATAATCGATAGTGACATGCTTTATGTCAGCCACGAGACGTTCGACATCAGTTGCAATCCCTGGCTCATAATAAGCCGTGTCTATGAAACTCCAGTATTGCTGGAAACAATTGAACAGTGGAACTTCTGGACAAGATGTTGCTCCCATACACACTTGGAACACTGCACCAATTATCAGTTCCATAATGTGATGCCTACAAGCTCTTTCTCAAGTTTCTGTTCTAGGAGGACACAGGCACCAGCAAGCCGACCAGTATTTGAGCTGGTCCTGTCAAAACACATTGCACAAATGCTGTCGGCTATGCCCCAGTTTTCAATGGCTCCAAAGACAGTAGCAGCCTGTGCCTCACCTGTTCCAGAAAGAAACTTGGCAACTGTGAGTAGCTGAGAGACTCCTTTTCCTGAAACTAATACGGGCAGGCGATCAACTTTCTCTTTTCCAAGTAGATCAGGAATCAGTTTGTCGTCCCAGTGAACAACAAGAGGAACGTTATCCCGAAACTCGGCTTTTATATTTGCAGATCTCTGGACTCTGTGTTCCAATCTGTGTTAGCGAATTGAGTCTCTGTTAAGAGCAAATTCATTGATATTCTGTCCTAAGCTTTTGGCAGTTTCTGCTATAACAAAAACAGCCTTGCGGTCTGACATTTTTGTTCGATCTAGAGCTGCAGCGAGTTCTGGAGTAATAACAGTTTTTCGTGCCCTCTTTCTTTTAGGTGTCTGAAAAGTGGTGCCTCAACAGCTCCCTCGTCTGCATTGTCACTAGTTTCAGTCTCTTCAACATCCTCTGCTGTATTGTTTTCAGATTCAGAACTAGATGATTTCAGTTCAGCTGTAGAAACGGCTAGCTGGTTCATTTGCTCCATTCGCTGTTGCCTGGCAAACATTTGCTCCTTTCTTTTGGAAGTCCTTTTTTCCTTAGCAGCAAGTGTTTCATCTACTCCAGCCATTGACCCCCTACTTCCCTTTTCTCGCTGGGCTACTAAAAAATCCTTGTCTTCTTGTAAAACTGATGTATTGGTCAGGGCATCGGCATGAGCGACATCAAAGAGATCGTCAAGTCTAAAAACAAAAGCCGACTCTCTCCAAAGTTGAGTTGTTGTTTTTCACGTTTTGTTCTTTTTAAGAAGACGCCATTCTTCAAATGTCTGTTCAAGCTTCGTTTGGCAGTTCTGATTATCTCTCATCGGGATTCTAGCTTTTTGCCAAAACTTTGTTATTTCCGTGAAGCTAACAGCCGATGATTGTCTTATAGTCTCCTTCAATTCGAGATGGTGAGACAAGAAAAATCCAAGCGCCATACGTAATGAATTTAGTAATAGTTTCGCCAAGTAGATACAACTCAGTTTGAGATCTGGTTAATTTTGCCCGAGATGACATTTTCAATAATTCAGAATTGAATATTTATCTGAAATAAATATAAAAAATTGGAAAAATTTAACCATTTGAAGTCAAAAACTTTAACATGTATTGTATGGTTTATATAATTATTTTTGAAATTATATTTTAAAATTATAATTTATTTATCTCATCATCATCACATTCATCAGCATTATCAGTTTAACGTCCACATTATAATATAGAATTAATTATTAATATATTTACTATTTACAATTTTACACTCACAAGACACAAAGAGTTAAGGTATTTTAATATATCAATCTTTTAATTTACCAATTGATGAGAATCAGGTACTGGAGAGAAGAAAGTCAACACCAAAATTATAGAAATCTTTAAATTTGAAAATCAAGAAAATTTTTTTAATATTTCAACTTAAATTGCCATTTATATTTTAATAACTAAAACAATGCCTTTATTTAGTAAACAAAATAAGCATACAGCTTTAACAGTGTTGCTTAGTCAGCAACTCAGCATTGCAGTAAACAAGTCTGTCTAGCTAGTGATCCTGTCTGTCTGGGATTATGTTTTGATTTATGTAAAAATTACAAGCAGCAAAAAATTGAATCTAGGTTATTTCCATTTGCCATGATTGCATTGGTTGGTCAATGATCAAATATGACAGTGTAGACCATAATTGTGGAGTATATGATGATTTAGGACAGTGCAATTCAGCTTTGTAGTTAAAATTAAGTTCTTAATTTAACATGAGAATTATTCTGGTATAAGTAATAATATTATGTAAAAATCAAGTGTAGCCAAACCGCAGCTGTCGAGTATCCGAAACTTTATCATCATTGAGCTACCCCTAAATATTGTTTAATTGTTCTCATATTTTGCCTGAATTATTTTTTCATAAGTACGAACAAAATGAGAGGGTAAGAAGATCATATTTCAAAAGTTCAAAAATAAGCTCCACCCTAACTATTGCTCCATCCCAAACTAATTGCTGCCATTATTATTTTTGATAAGGAAAAAAAGGAGCGCGAATAAAACAAGTAAAAATCAAATCGATGACAAAAAAAATTTGCCATGCGTGATTTATTTCGTCTTGTGGAAAAAGGCGTGTATACTGTATTCTGTATTAACAGGTTTGTATCATACCTGCGACGAATACTTTTCTAAAATATGGTGATTGGAGCTATGATATTTAGAGGCAAACGTACTCGAAAGTGATCGCTTTCGAGTATACTTTAAACATGGCCGTAAATGCATGATTTAAACTAGGTCGTAAATGCGGATTGTTGTTTTTTTTTTTTTGTCGTTTGTGACTTCTGTAATTTGTAGTTTTAAACAAAAATTTTAAACAAATATTTTTAAAAAAAAACGTGTAGTGTGAATGTACTTTATGTTTTGCTAATGTACTTAGTATTTTATTGGTTTTTATAAGTAATAACAATCATTTTTTTATAAGCAATAATAAAGCATTTTA
Source organism: Hydra vulgaris (assembly GCF_022113875.1). NCBI lineage: Eukaryota > Metazoa > Cnidaria > Hydrozoa > Anthoathecata > Hydridae > Hydra > Hydra vulgaris. Next base: position 952,294 of record NC_061161.1, read on the forward strand.
TAAGCAATATTTCTTAACTTTCATATTTAAATTTGTTGGTTCTGACTTTTTTTTTTAATATATTTTAGTTTTATATCAAATAATTTATCTAAATGTTCATACAAGAATATATTTATGAAGTTAGAATATTCGTTTCTGTAAAAAACAAAAAGAAGATAATAGTGCCTCTAATAAGAAGATTTGTGGTTACAGGGATTTTAGTGAGTATATATTCTAAGATTTTTTCTTCAGTTAATTTGTAATACTATGGGGTTGTTCAAATAATGTGACTGTTTTTTTGGCCCTTTTTAGATTTTCCCCTTCCAAATGTGCCATTTCTATCAAACCCTCATTCCCCCGCCTTTTGTAGGTGACGTGACATTAGTTTTAAACAATATATATCTCCGAGTTTGCAATTTTTTGCTTAAAGTTAACTTATTTTGTGGTGATAAGAGTTTAAATTAAAAAAAAAATTGTCACGTTAAATTGTGTCACATCATATGTTCACCTCCCTATGTAATATTCGGTGACACTTTTTAATGCCCATCCACCTTAAGACTCACGTATTGTTTGAACAGTTCTAAATTAAAAATCAGTGGCGTTGCTAGGGATGGTTTCGCCTAGTGTGGCAACTCTTGGTGTCACCCGGGTAACCCTTCAGAATCCTTTTTGCTTGTTCCATTGCGTAAAAATGACTAAATAAAAAAAAGTCTTTTTTCGTAATAATGATTAAAAAAGAGAAGGTCTTTGTTCATGTGCGTGTCATCACTCTCTATTGCTCACCCGGTGCGACCCACATCCACTAGTGACGCAATTGTTTAAAACATTAAAAGCAATAAAACTGAAATTTTTTTAAGTCAAGCAATGAGGATTATCAATTTGATGATGGAGATGGAGAACAAATTCATTATTATATAGTTAATGATTAAAGCTAATTAGTTTTTCCTAATTTGCAGTTTGAAAAAATATGCGGGTAAAAAGCTGGAATCAAAAAAGCGCCTAAATTAAAAACAAAAATGGAATAAACTTTTTTAATTAATACGCTAATGAGATGGTATAAATATTTGTAATATACGTAATACGTAATATACGTAATAAAATAATATACGTATATAAATACGTAATATAAAGCTTTTAATAAAAATATATAATAGATTCGATCTTTGCGATCTTTTTTCAGAAAGCGCGTTAATGGTGTACGTGTAAATGTATATATTTTTGTGGAAGTATTGAATTATTTTAAGACTAACACATTAGAACTAACTGATTAAAAAGAAAGAAAAAAATTGCACAAAAATGATTGCTCATCAACCTAATATTTTACTATTAAAATTACAACATTTATTACTTTTTGTTCTTTAATTTATTATCCACCTCACCAAGGCCTAAGGGGTCACTTCAGTCGACGAGGCTACTCTTTTTTTTATGTTATTTTTTTTAATTTTTTTTGTTTTTGTTACTCGTGGTGCAACCCTCTCTCAACTCTTTAAATCTGAAACACAAACCTTGACAAGCAAGATTTGTGTTTCAAAGTTAATTTAGCCCTCTTGTTTCTTTCCTCCAATTATATTGTGCGAGAATACGGTTAAGCAAATTACAATATTAAAATAGAGAAAACATAAGGAATTGTAATATTATTAATGTTTCAATCGAATAATATAGAACCACCAATTAGAACAGCATCTTATAGAATCGAATCAGTTAAATAAATTAAAATTTTAATGTATACAGTAGTATATTTGATAGTACGTTAAATAATAATTAAAAAAACACATTTATAAAATCTTGGTCCTCTGCTCATTTAACAGTGATTTAAAAGCACTACTTTGAATGGCTTCAATACAAAATTACAATTAAAAAAATTTGATGCTAAATTAATCAGCTGTGAAAGGTAAATAAGTTTTAAAATTACAATTTATTGTAAATAAATTCGATGCTAAATTATTTCTCATTCTATGTTTAATAAATTCGGTTCTAGAAATTATTCAAATTATTTTCGATTACAAGCAGTTTTTAGACAATTTAGCAAATTTAAAATTTAATCTAACGCGTAGTTCTGATTTAAATCATTTCAATATAATTGACTTTAGACTTTTTAAAACTTTTCACTTAACAAAAACGCATTATTATAGTGTACTTCGCTATGAGTAAAAGGTCCATCGTTGTTTTCTTAAAATTGTAATAAAAATTACAAGTTGTATTATTTATTTAAAACTTGTTAAATTTAAAGCAATTTTGCCGCAATTCTTCTTGATCTTTCTCAAATTCCTAAATAAAATAAATACTTATTTATTTTTAAGGGTCGTCCATAAAGAACGCCACCATTTCTTAGGCAATTTTTGACCTCTTCAATAAAATTTTCAGAATAATAATAACAAACTTATATACTTTTATTAAACATATTGCCATGAATAGCAAGCATTATAATTCTTCGAGAATATGATCTAATTCTAAAAAAAATATAAATAGTATAAAAAAATAAATAAACATTAAAAAGCCCGCATTCCCAAACAATATTACAGTCAACTCTCGAGTACTCGATATCTCGAACTTTTTACGAATCCCGTTAAAGTCTTATTTATGGACGGTACTCTCGATAACTTGAACATTCGAACTAATTTCTTTGTCCCTTGAAGGCAAGGCCGGCGCGATAGGAGTGTGTGTGGGGAGGGGGGTATTTTAGACAATTAGT
>NC_061161.1:955964-1021274 GCF_022113875.1 Hydra vulgaris
ATTATATATATATATATATATTTATATGTATATATATATATATTTATATGTATATATATATATATATATTAATATAAATATATATACTATATACATATTTTATATATGCATATACATATATTCAAAAAAACATATGTATACAAATATGTAAACATATATATATATATATATATATATATATATATATATATATATATATATATATATATATATATATATATATATATATATATATCTATATATATATATATATATATATATATATATATATAAATATATATATATATATATATATATATATATATATATATATATATATATATATATATATATATAATATAGATAGATATATATATATATATATATATATATATATATATATATATATATATATATATATATATATATATATATATATATATATATATATATATATATATATATATATATATATATATATATATATATATATAGATATATATATATATATATATATAGATATATATATATACATTTATATGTATATATATATATATATATTTATGTATATATATATATTTATTTATATATATTTATTTTTATATATATATTTATATATATATATCTATATATCTTATACTGCTGAGTTAGGTGAGCGTGATGATGTCATACTCACCTAATGTCAAATAGCCTGCTGCTATGGGCTTCAGTACATACATCGACTGACAAATAGCCTGACTCGCCGTGGAGTGCTGCTACATCGACTGAGGGTTTGGTATGGGTCAGCAACATTTTTATTCATTATTCTTCGTTTTCCGTCATCGTTTTCTAAAAATGCTCATTTTATTTAGGCTAGCAAAAATAGTGAGCAATTGAGAATATAAATATGCTATAGTAGATATATATATATATATATATATATATATATATATATATATATATATATATATATATATATATATATACATATATATATATATACATATATATAAATATATATATATATATATATATATATATATATATATATATATATATATATATATATACATATATAATATATACATATATATAAATATATATATATATATATATATATATATATACATATATATATATACATATATATAAATATATATATATATATATATATATATATATATATATATATATATATATTATATATATATATGAAGTTATATATAGATAAATATATATATATATATATATATATATATATATATATATATATATATATATATATATATATATATATATATATATATATATATATATATATATATATATATATATATATATATATATATATATATATATATATATATATATATATATATATATATATATATATATATATATATATATATATGTATATATATATGAGTCTATGTTCAAACATATATTAATTGGACAATTCAGAATACTAAACGTAGACTTTGCATATACTATGACACTTCAATTTTCTTTATTGTTGTAATATTAGCTAACTTTAACTTTTTAGTATTTTTATTTAGAAAATAATTTAATCGTTATAAGATATTATTTATTTGTATCATAATGTATCAAAAGTTATCACATTAAACAACAGGTTGGACTGTTAACGATGGTCCGACGACTTTAATAAATAAATCTGATATATAATACTTAAAGTCGTGTTTGATCCTTTCCTTATATATTAAAAATAATGTGTTTATTATAAATATATATATATATATTTATATATATATATATATATATATATATATATATATATATATATATATATATATATATATATATATATATAAATATATATATATATATATAAATATATATATACATATATAAGTTGATTATATTGGAATGCTTAGCGTAAACTTTGCATATAGTTATATAACTTTAAATTTCTACATTGTTTCAATATTAGGGTTCTTCAACTTTTTATTTGCAAAACTAATTGAGTTGATTAAAAACGATTCCTAAATATGTGAAAAATTTTAAGATATAATTGATTTAACGACTCCTCGGATTATTTTAAGACATTCCTCAAGCTTAAATAAATACACGTAATATATAAAACTTAGAGTCGGGTTTGAATAACACTTGTAATTTTTTTGTATGTATTTATTTGTCTTTTTTTTTTTAATTTTAAATCAGCGTAGACTTTATTAAAAAAGTGAAAATTTTATTTTGGACTAATAATTTATTTTACAGTTTTTTTTACATTTAATATTTTCTTATGTGATTTTATTGCTATTTTAAATTCTTTTCTGTTTTGAAAGTGCATTGACAATGAAGACATGTTGTTACACTTTTAAAGTTTTCTATTCAACTACCTAAATAAGTTTTTGATTTGCCTGGCAAATTTTAATAAAAAAGATTTATGCGCAAACACCGTATTTTTCCACCCTGTGAAGGTATTATTTCCACCTCTAGTACTGTTTCTGTTACATTTTATTAAACTGCTTCTGTTACTGTTACTTCTTGTTAAATGTATATTTCATATACTTTTTTTTTAACAGTTGGAAGTGATTTTTGTTTGTATTTAAAATTTCGTTACTGTTCCGAAGGTGCATTAATAATGGCCTTCATTATTAATCCACCTTCGGAACAGTAACGAAATTTTAAATACAAACAAAAATTGAGACTAAAAATTGCAAAATTGCAATTAAAAAACGAAAGTTTAAAGAGCATCTTAAATGTTTAAGAGGTGAGACTAAGGCCAGACCATTCAGATTTAAATATCCAAATGTTATTTTTCAGATTTAAATATCCAAATGTTATTACTTATAAAGAAAAGATAATTTATCAACTTTACAAAAAATAAAAAATAAAGTTGTTAATTTTACAGTTAAAAAAACTTATAAAATATTTTACTAGTTTTTAAAAATATTTATAAAGTATTTTGTTTGAAACATAAGTTAACATTCATCGAATCCAAGTTTTCTTATCAAAAGGTAATATTATGTCAACATCTTGCTGCAAATGTTCTGCAATTCTGGTAGTGCAAAATGACATAATGATTTTACAGGAAGAATTAGACTTTATAATACTATTAGCATCTTTTAATAATTTTAATAATAATTGTTTAATATCTCTTTTTTCTGATGTCAGCAAAATATTTAAAAAGGTTATGAATAATAAACTATACAACTCTCTAAACCAAAATCAATGCTTATATAAACACCAGTTTGGGTTTCGTAAAAAGTATTGGACAGCTCGCGCTCTTATTGAAATTTGAAAGGTATAAGAGTTGCTCTTGATAATAGCAACTTTGTTTGTTGTGTTTTTGTCAATTTGCAAAAGGCTTTTGACACCTTAGCCCGCAAAATTTTCCTCTCAAAGCCTAACTAATATGGTGCACGTGGCATATCTATGCAGTGGTTCAAATAATTATTATCTGATCGCCAACAGATTGTAACTATAAATGAAATCAGCTCAGATATTAAATCGTTTCAAATGGTAAACCTCGGGAATTGTAATAAAATATCACATCCGCCTAAAATATTACATCCCTCAAAGAAAAATTAAAAACGAGAACGCGCTTTTGAGTCATTGCACTTAGAAGTACATCAAATACGTCCGAAACATTCAATTATAAACAATATAATAAAAACGCAACGAGATACGTTTTTCTACAAACATACTATAAATGAAGTTAGCATAAAATGGTAATATAATTTAAATTCTTATTTATAAAATTTTGATCTTAATGTATTATGTGACAATAGTATAGAAAAAGATTACACATGAGGAATATAATACTTTAGGTAATAAAAATAATCATTGTTTGCAATATTTTAGAAGCCTGCATAGGGGGGATGTGATATTTTAAGTAAGAATTCCAGTTTCTTTTTGTGACATATACAGAAATAACAAGTGGTGGATGTTATATTATGTATACCAAATACAAATTATTTAAAATACTTTATAAATTACTGAGGGGGATGTAATATTTTAGAAGTAAACATAGGGGGCATGTGAAAATTAAAAAAAATTGAAGTTTCTTTTTGTGACATATACAATAAATAAACCGAGGGGATGTGATATTCTAGATACTGTATACTAATCGTTTGAAATATTGTATGATTTACTTAGGGGGATGTAATATTTAAAGGTAAACATAGAGGGGATGTGATATTTTAAATAGCAAATATTAATCGTTTGAAATATTGTGTAAATTACTTTAAGGGATGTAATATTTTAAAGGTAAACTTAGAGTGGTTGTAATATTTTTAGTAAGAATTTAAGTTTCTTTTTGTGGTACATACAGAACTTACAAGTGATGAATGTGATATTGTAGGTACAAAATACTAATTGTTTAAAATATTTTGTAAATTACTTAGGAGGATTTAATATTTTAAAGATAAACATAGAGGGGATGTGATGTTTTAAGTTAGAATTTTAGTTTCTTCTTGTGGTACAAACAGAATTTACATGTAATGGATATGATATTCAAGATAGCAATTACTACTCATTTAAAAAAATTTATGAATTACTTAGGGTATGTAATATTTTAAAGATTTACATAGGGGATGTGATATTTTAATTTGGTTTATTGCTTCTTTTTGTGATATATATATATATATATATATATATATATATATATATATATATATAGAGCTTACACAGGAGGGTTGTGTTACTCCAGAAAGCAAATACAATTGTTTTGCAACACGGTAGTAATTATGTTGGGGAATATTTCAGAAGCCTGATTAGGTATTTTTGGTGATTGATCTTTTAATTTAGAATTGTTATCTTCAAAATGTGCAGAGATTACTCAATTAGTCTTTTTTCATTTTAATTTTAGATTTAATTGAGCTAAGAAATTGAAAATGTTTTATTGTTTAATGAATTCATATGTATGGCTTTCGACAAGTTTAAGTATTATAATAATGCAAGAATTCACTAAAACTAGGGAAAAAAAAATTGTGTCAGATCACCTATTTGTATTTTTATTAGTAAGGGCATAAACATTTAAATTGGTTCAATTTATGACAAAATGTTAAAAAAAAAGAAATGACTGCAATTTTTAAAGTTTCATTTATTATTACATTTATATATAAATATGTTCACAACAAAATAAAGTTTAATTTCTAAAAATAATGCATCTCATACGGTACCATCGATTTGGATGCAAATATCACATTTGATCCAAAACTAAATATTTAATATACATTTTTCTATTTGTTTACCCATTTAACTTTTTTTTTGATTTTTTTTAGTTTTTGGACCAATTTCAGTTCCACAAATGCGACACAAACTATTCCGCCAACTTTTCTGACCTATTGATTTAATTTTGCATAATTTTTTTTTTGTCTTTTTTATAGATATAATTTAACATTGAAGTAGTGTAAACATTTTTGTTCTCTAAAGAATCTCACAAATCTCCTTTTTTTCTCTTTCTGTATGCATTAATTTCTTCATGTGGAAAAACACACATCAATACTTCTCCGTTTGTATAGCTTTCAGCAAATTAAAATATGTTAGCCTATATATATATATATATATATATATATATATATATATATATATATATATATATATATATATATATATATATATATATATATATATATATATATATATATATATATATATATACATATCCATTACAGTTTAGACTCCTAAAGTTACCATAGGAATATTTGACATAGGAATATCTAATAATAATATCATACTTCCATTTCACTTCTTCTTTTGATGGAATTTATCTGTTCTCCCATAGGGTCCATAGAGTGAATTGTTTTATTTTCTAGTTTGATTATCTAAAACACAAGTGAGTTTCAAAATCAGGTTCAAGGTTAGGTTCCCTGTAAAAAAATGGGGAACCTAACCTTTCACTAAAAGTTAAACTTTTTGTACGTCGAGAAATAAACTTTTTCAAAAAACAATTATACTATTTTACATACTGTATACGTCCAAAGGAATTTTTCCACCATACAGCATATTAGCATATCTTGTTTAAAGAGCTCTTTCTATGAAGATATATATATATTTATATGTGTGTGTGTGAAAATATTTTTAATTAAATTAATGAATCATTAACTTTTTTAGATAAAAGTTTTTGAATACCTATGCCGTCTTCGTATTAAATCAGTTTTAATTGGCAATTCATCCAGTGAGAGTAGCCCAGCTACAGTACTTCGATTCTACAGTGCTGGCTACAGTACTTCAATTCGATTCTTCAAAGCATCAATAAATGGAATTGCATTCAATATATTGTTTTATATTTAGAATTAAAATTTTATTTAAATGAAGACAAATTTAAAAAAAAAATGCAATATTGTTTTTTTGTACAAAAATTTAATTATGAAGTACATTAAATAATCATACTTTTTCTTTTCTGTTTACTAATATTTTGAGATAAACATGAACAACTTCGTCACTGAGACATTCGTTTAAAGTGTCTTGTAATGAATAATCGTATACCTTGCAGCCACCTAAATCTGGATACATACCCATAATGACTTTTACAGGGTTTTTAATATGGATACATTTTATTATTCCGTGATCTATTTATGAAATGCAATTTAAGCATAATTTCTTCTAAATTTAAGCATAAGTCTTTCATCTAATAAAATAACGACAATTACATTTATTGAAGGTTACATGTTTTAAAACTCTACACCTATTTTTTCACCAAGTGGGATAATGTTTAAATTAATTATTTAAATAGGTTAACATAAAAATCTTTATTTCATTCGTACGCCACTGAATAATACATACCTTTTTTATCATCAACTATGTAGCTTTTTTTGTATTTACCATCTCTAAAATATTAAAATAAAAACAAATTAAAACTTCTGCAGAATAACAACATATTAAAAAAAAATTTTCTCAGCGTTTTTTAAAGACGTTTAAAAACCGTTAATATTTTTAAATATTAACGTTTAAAAGAAACGTTAATATTTAAAAATAGTTCTTTAAAAATGTTCCTTTATAAAAAAAAGAAGAAGCTTCTATTATTCAAAAAAAAGTGTCTGAAGAAGTTATAACTTTCCCGAAACCTTACGCCTCAGCCACCATAGGTGGACAGAATGGAGAAAAATGTTAAATTATGCAATAGAATGAAAAAAGACAAACTGTAATTATTTATTTTCATTCAAAACGTTTTGTACATTAAAAGTAGTAAAATATTTATGTTGTAAAATATGAAAACATTTAGAATAAAAAATTATTGTAATTAATTTCGTTCATTATAAATCTTATGAAAACTTTAATTCCCCCAAAGTTTTATATATGACTTCGTTGAACAATGTTGCATGTTTAAATTGTTAGCTTAAACGTATCTAAAATATAAAATTATATAAAACGTATCTAAAAAAAATAAAATATTAAATTAAAACTTTAAAAAGCTAAAAAACACTATAAAAATTAAAGTTTCTTGATTTTATTAAAAACTCTTTAATTTTTTTTTTAATTTTTTAATTAAATATATAAATTTATAAAAATCTCTCCATCAGAGGAGGACCCAAGAAACAAAAAATAGCTAACAATATTTGAGTTACATATCTTACTTAAATTACACTTATTTGGTAACTAGACTATAACATCCATCACTTGTGATTTCTGTATAAATAACATACAGAAACTGAAATTCTTTCTTAAAATATCACATCCCCACTATATATACTTCTATAATATTACATCCCCCAAAGTACTTCTTATCAATATTAAAATATTTCATTTGTAAATTCTGCATGTACCACAAAAAGAAACTTAAATTCTTATATCACATCTCCTCTATGTTTATCTTTGAAATATTACATCTCCCTAAGTAACTCATACAATATTTCAAACTATTAGTATTTGGTATCTAGAATATCACATCTCTTCGGTTTATTCTCTGTATTTGTCACAAAAAGATAAAATATTTTAAACAATTAGTATTTGGTACCTAGAATATCAAATCAAAGAATATTACATTACAAAATAATACTTGAAATATCATATCATTATATGAATACTTTTAAAATACCACATCCCCCTAAGTAATTTATACAATATTTCAAACGATTGCTATTTGGTACCTAGAATATCACATCCATCACTTGTAAGTTCTATATGTACCACAAAAAGAAACTGAAATTCTTACTTAATATTACATCCTCCTATGTACACCTTTAACATATTACATTCCTTAAAGTAATTCATACCATATTTCAAACGATTAGTATTTGCTATTTAAATCACAGTTTAAAATCACACATTAAAATCACAGTTTAAATCACACATTAAAAATCACATCCCCTTTTTGTTTACCTTTAAAATATAACATCTCCCTAAGTAATTCATACAATATTTCAAACGATTAGTATTTGGTATCTAGAATATCACATCCCATCGGTTGATTCACTGTGTATGTCACAAAAAGAAACTGAAATTCTTACTTAAAATATAATATCCCCTCTAAGTTTACCTTTAAAATTTTTTCATCCCTTAAAGTAATTCATACAATATTTCAAACGATAAATATTTACTATTTAAAATATCACATCTCCTCTATGTTTACCTTTAAAATATTACATCCCCTTAAGTAATTCATACAATATTTCAAACGATTAGTATATGGTATCTAGAATATCACATCCCCTCAGTTCATTAATTGTATATGTCACAAAAAGAAACTTTAATTTTTACTTAAAATATCAGATCTCCCCTATGTTTACTTCTAAAATATTACATCCCCCTAAGTAATTCATACAACATTTTAAACGGTTAGTATTTAGTGTTTAAAATATATGATTCATCACTTGTAAATTCTGTATGTACCACAAAAAGAAACTGAAATTCTTACTTAAACTATCACATTCACTCTATATTTACCTTTAAAATATTACATTCCCCTAAGTAATTCATACAATATTTCAAATGATTAGTATTTGGTATCTAGAATATCACATCCCCTCGGTTTATTCACTGTATGTCACAAAAAGAAACTGAAATTCTTACTTAAAATATAATATCCCCTCTAAGTTTACCTTTAAAATATTACATCCCCTAAAGTGATTCATACAATATTTCAAACGATTAATATTTGGTATATAGAATATAAAATCCACCACTTGTTATTTCTGTATGAGTCACAAAAAGAAACTGGAATTCTTACTTAAAATATCACATCCCCCCTATGCAGGCTTCTAAAATATTGCAAACTATTATTATTTTTATTACCTAAAGTATTATATCCCTTATGTGTAATCTTTTTCTATATTATTGTCACATAATACATTACGATCAAAATTTTATAAATAAGAATTTAAAATATATTACCATTTTATGCTAACTTCATTTATAGTATGTTTGTAGAAAAACGTATCTCGTTGCGTTTTTATTATATTGTTTATGATTGAATGTTTCGGACGTATTTGATACACTTCTAAGTGCAATGACTTGAAAGCGCGTTCTCGTTTTCAATTTTTCTATGGGGGATGTAATATTTTAGGCGGATGTGATATTTTATTACAGGATCCATATTAGGTCGTTTTCTCTTTATTATCGATATTATTAATATCAATCTTTATATAAGAACATATCGTTTTGCTGATGATACTTATCTTTAATTAATAGAAAACTCTCTAAAAAAATTTTTATAAATATAAAAATCAGGATATGGCTAGTCTTGTTCAATCTTTTAGAGCAAAGAAAGTCTCATTGAATACTAACAAATAAGAAATAGTTATATTTATGACGCAAAATACTAACTTTTCTAAATAAAACTAAGTAAAATTTTCAAGTTTTAGCCATCATTAAATCATTTCCAACATCAGTTTCTTTATATCGTAAAACCAGAAACTAATATGTCATAAGATGAACAAATCATTTCTTTCAAAAGAGCTCATTCTTTGAAACGCTATCTTCATAACAAACAAAAAAAGTTGGGTAACAAATTGTGGACAAGAGCAAGAATTTCTGAGTATATTTATGATTTTGAAGTTGAAAGTGGTCTTGGTGCAAAAGGTTTTCCTCTACCAGGTCCAACGACACTGGGGAAGCCAGAAGACACTTGCCCCCCCTCTCTCTCTCTACTTTTTTTCTAAAAGACTTTTTTTTTTAAGAAAAATTTTGCTATAGAGGACTTTTCTCACAAATTCATAATTGTGCCCCCTCCCGTTTTAAAACCCTTGTCGTCGGCCCTGTCAAAGATGTGATCCTCCAAATGGATGCGGCGAGAGTGCGTTTGTTTTAATGCGTCTTTAAATTGATCTTTTACCAAATGCGCACCAACATTTTTTTGACAATTATTTTGCATCACCAGAGCTAGCGGTATACCTAAGAGATACTAAGAAAATTTGGGCTTTTTCGAGATTGAATTCAAATCAATCTCGAGCATGCCCGATTTCAAATGAATCCAAACTGAAAAAATCTGGTCGTGGTTACATTGAACAGTTTGTTGGTTTTTCTTCAAAAACTGTAATATGTATGATAAAGTATGTAACGTGTATGACAATACACGTGTGCATACTTTATCAAACTATATCGGCAAAGATCCTATTGACACATGCAAGAGATGTGACAAAAAGGAAAAAAAAGTTAATGTCAGTCGACCTGCCGCTCTCAAAGCTTAGAACACCTTTATGGGGTTGTTGACAAAGCAGATATGCTTTTGTCACTCTATCTTACATAATAAAGATCAAGAAAGTGGTATCAAAGAGTTGCATTTCATCTGTTCAGTTTGGCAGCAAACAATGCTTGGGTGATTTTCCGCCAGATTGGTGGGAAAAAACCACTTGTTCATTTTTTAGCTGATGTGTGTACCTCTCCGATTAATGGAGTTGACCAATTACCAGAAGAGGATCATAATGAATTGACAGAAACGCGTTCTATGAGAGCAAGTGATATTCCAATTGACATTCGTCTTGATAAATTTGGACATTAGCCATTTCTAATGGAAAATCCGAATTCACAACGTTTCAAATACGAACTGTGCAAAAAGAAAACTAAATATCAGTGTACCAAATGCAAAATATATTTATGCGTAGCTAACAATGAATGTTTCTGAGCATTTAACGGAGCAAAATAAATGTAAACAAACAACAAACTTTTTTGTCAAAATTTATCATGTTTATGTTAAATATATATATATATATATATATATATATATATATATATATATATATATATATATATATATATATATATATACATATATATATATATATATATATATATATATATATATATATATATATATATATATATATATATATATATATATCTATCTATATGTATATATATATATATATATATATATATATATATATATATATATATACTATATATATATATATATATATATATATATATATATATATATATATATATATATATATATATATATATTCAATTCATAAAATTGCTTAAATAATGAAATAAAAAAGTTTCATATCAGGTAAAAAACAAAAGTTAAATAAACTACTGTTCGGGTAACTGCACCTTTATATAGGAATATATTTTAGTAATTTAAATAAGTAAGGAATACTTTTAAAATCATAAAAAAGAAACTTTAAATCAATTAATAAATTTCAATAAAGAAATAACAGCATAAGTGTCAATAAATAACTGTCAACTTAACAAGACAACTTTAAAATTTTCAGAGACGGTTCTTTGTTTGATCTTGGTGTGGAAAGTTTGCAGTGGTTTTTGATAAAAATATTTGACAGTATATTACCATGATGTCCATGTCAAAAGAGTAATGATCCGATATAAGCATAAAAGTGTTGCACAGGGATGTCCGACCAGGGATGTCCGACAAACTTTATCTTTAATAGAGTTAAATAGTACAAATGAGAAGAAAACCCATTGAACAGTATTATCAAAAGGAACTTTTAACCCACCTCTATCGACTGATTTTAGATATTGACCAAACTTTTCAAAATAAAACATTGTTCTGGTTAAAAGTTCATTTTCATTAAGCAAATCATCATTACGAGACACATATCCGGCAATATAAACAAGAGACATCTTTGATTGAACAGTTATACTTTTTTTTAGTGTTGGTAAATTATCAAAGACCTCAGCTGAAGATTCATCAAGTAAAAATCCACAAAATTGGCAAGAATGTCCTGCATCAGGAGTTGACTCATTAATGTTATATGACAACAAAAGTGAAGTTTTAGAAATATTGAACTTTTCAATTATTTGTTGGACACTTAAAAAATATGTGCTACCAGATCCTTGTCTTAACTTGCTGAATTCTTTTTCAAGTGGGTCTGTTGTAAATTTTCCTAACATGACATATTTGTGTTTTTCTTTTAATGGTGTTTTTGTCAACTCAACAATTCCTTTACATGTATGATTTATGGAATATCCTGTATCATGTGTTAATTGTTTTATACGCTTCCCTTGATTACTTGTCATACGTAATGCCATTTCTCCGAAATCCCAAATAAATTTTAATCTATCATCATTTGGATCTCTGATGACAGCTTGTCGATCATCATTAAACCTACAATCTACACCCACACTTTTTACATTTAAAATTTTCCACCATGTAACAACCATTTTAATAAAATCTGCAGTCTCATTAATGTTTAAGATGTTGGAAGTTTCAGGATGATTAAGTAAAGCGCTGTATGTTTTTTCAGAAAACACTTTTAGACAGGTAGAAACAGATTGTCTTTCAATATGACTGGGTCGAACAGAAACTTCATTCAAATCAGAAAGTTTTATTAGACAATTAGAATCAGCTTCAAAAAGTTTTATCAAATGACTCCAACAAGCTGTTTTCTCAACACCATTTTCATAAAAAATTAGTTCTCCTTTTTTTTCTGTGAGCCAATTGTTTTGGATGTTTTTGATTAAGTGGACAAAGTCAAACAACAAATAGGTTCCATTGGTGGTTAGCCAAGGTTTTTCAGCAAATGTGTCAAATTTTTAAAAAAATGTTTGATTAGTTCGATTTCCATCACATATAATTACCTTTGCGTTGCCATTAGACTCTTTAACTGCTTCAACAGTCAAATGAATTTGATCATATAAAAATTGAGAATTTAATTTGTTTACAGGTAACATTTTCACAAGAAATTTAGGTCCACCAAACATACAAGTTATCATGACACCTAAAACAGTTTTTGCAAGAGAATCTGGGTTATCTAATGCTTTTCCAAAAAGAGCACCACCATGATATAATAACATTTTTTTAACATAAACCTCATCGTAGATAATAATACAAGTTTTTTAATCATCACTTAAATTATCAAAAACTTCTTTTAAAAAAAAATTATCATCAAATTTTGATACTTTAGAAGTAATGCGTGTCAATGTTCGGATAGAAGGTAGTTTAAAATCATCACGCAATTTTTTATTAAGTGTACGAGAGGTAGCAAAATACTCAAATGCTCTGATGATTACACTAACACTATACTTATTTGTGTTCATGGAATCAATTTGCTCATTTATTACTATTTCCTTACTGTTTGGTGTCAAAAGGTTCAAGTATCGCAAGATTTCTTCAAATTTAGACCATGTGTTAACAACATTAGACACAGTATGTACTTTTCTTTTTACACCATTGAAATATGATTCAAACTTTAAACAGCTATCAAATTTAATGATAAATTTTGGTGTTGCATAATTAATAAAATCTGTGGATTGTACACAAAGTTTACGATCTGAAATGAAAGCTACAATATCAACAGAAAAATTGCGTTTTTTATTTAACAATGTGTCACAAAAAAAGTCATAGTTAAAATTATCTTGTGCTAAAAATAAATCGATTTCGTCAAAAGAAGTTCGATTAGAGGATAATGCACGTTTAGTTGATCTTAAAGAGGGTACAGATGTTGGTATTTGACTTAAAAGAACATTGGGCCAAATTGATGGTGGATTTTTGGTCTTTCTCTTCCTTTTACTTTTACTTTTTCAAAATTTTTGGGCCAGTGTAGTTCACAGATCACAGTGTTGCTTGTCACTTTTAAATTTGCATTAGGAATGCACTTTATCCAACATTTTTTCTCTTCTTCAGCTCTTGGAAATCTATAAACAGACATTATAGATTCGTTTGATTTTTTTTTCTGTGATAAGTAATTCGTAGAACAGCCATAAACACAGCATTTTTTTACCATTTTTTTATTAAAGTACTTAAGTACTTTTATGTACTTCTACGCCGATAATAAGTTAATGTTAACTTAAGTTAATATCGGCCCCAACATTTTTTTCTAAATTTTGCGTGTCACGGCCTGTAACTTAAAGAGCGCCATGATCTAATTAAATCCTCTAAATCCGGTAATAAAAACAGCCTAATAAAAAGATTTTAAAATTATCTGATTCTTGAAATATGGTATGAGCGCCAACTGTACTCTAAAACGACTAAAAATATTCCAAGCGATCTGTTCCTTTTCATAAACCGTTTATTAAGCAATAAGTACGTTTCATTTCTTTTTATCAAAAGTTTGTTTATTGTGTTCTTTTTAAACGTGTAATCTTAATATAGAATTAACATAATTATTGTTTTTGACAAAAGAATATAGTTTTTTATTTTATTTTAGAAATGAGTAATCAAAATAGAGAAGGTTTAAATATTCTTTTTACCTATTTAATAATACTAAAGTTAATAGTAGTAGTGCCCTTTCAAGCCTGTTTGACCTCTTGGCAGCCATTGTAGTCGAGGTAATGGGGAGAGAGAGTTGCAACAGCTTTGTTTTATAAGAAAACGTGAACGAAAGTGTATCTTTAAACGAAGGTGTATCTTTAAACGAAACTGTATGTTTAGTGTATTTTTATTATTTTTTGTTTATGCGACACAATGATCGCAAAAAGTGACCAACTGAGCCGTCCAGTTACGTAGACCTGGGAGATGTGAAAATAAAAACCGATTGAAGATGATGTTATTTAGGTAAAAAAACATAAATTATCTTACCGCCTGCACTCTACGTCATGCTAGTCAATATTGCAATATAAAAGGACTACACTACAAAAGCCAAAAAACCCAATCTCTATCCCAGTTTTTGAAAACAGCTCCAACATTCTTAGAGATCTCGTGAGGTTGGTGAGGAATGCGCGTGATATAGCTGTAAATATGTGTGTAAATACACGCATTCACAAAATAAAAAAATAAATAAACACATATCCCTCATACATACATACATACATACATACATACATACATACATACATACATACATACATACATACATACATACATACATACATACATACATACATACATACATACATACATACATACATACATACATACATACATACATACAAATGAACATATCTATACAAAATAGTGACAATAGAGCATATAGAATAGTGACAATGACAACAAAATAAATAATAAGCAGCAGATAGCACATAATACTACAAAGTGACTTAACATTTTTTAATAAAGTAATGCCTAATATATATCTGTTTATATATATATATATATATATATATATATATATATATATATATATATATATATATATATATATATATATATATATTTATATATATATTTTTACATATATATGTATATTCACAATCCAGGAATTCACGACTCGTAACGATTTAAACTGGGATAAAAATAGTATGTGGTAAAGGTATACAAATGTGGTGTGGAGTTTAGTAAGACAATTTGTACAGAGAATATAAATCTAACCTGATAGATGGAGATAATTCCTAACTGAAAATAGTATTAGATAATAATAAATAAATAGATTGAAACTCAAGATAGCCAGCTAACACACAATATAATTAGTGGATACACCAAAAATGAATAATAATTTAATATGTAAAATACTATATGAGAGTGGACTGATACAGGTCATAAACGCGTAATCGATCAAAGAGTATCTAGCGGACTTAAAAAATCGAGTTGAAAAACAAAGATTGTTTACATAATAACCATAAAAACGCTATTGAAGACTGTATAGTGCAAAACTAAAACAAACTGGCTTATCGACGTCAGATAAATTTTCTTAGGATCAAAAAAATCTAACAATATGGTAGTCGAATACAAAAAGTATAACCGAAATACATGGTATAAGCTATTAGAGTGATTAAAAGGTAATAGAGAAAAATTAAAAATTAAAAGGAAGTAAGTAAAGTGGCCAATCTAGCACCTAAAGGATGGTAAAAGTGATAAACAGATGGATCTGTCTTGTAAAGAACGCATGTTAAACTTAATTTATTTTTGTCTTGTTTTGGGGCGTTCCATATGTAAAAAGTGTATAGCAAAGTTTGATCGTTGTAGTCCTTGTGTAGTTAGTATGTATTATGTAAGATATAAAATGCATTCATTGTGATGTTTTATTTTTTTATTCTAAATAAAATATGGATAAATCATTTTGTTTATCTTCAAGGTTTTTCCATTCACATGGACAAGGGTCCATGTTTAAATACCTCATAGAATTGAGATAAATTTCAAAATAAAACCATCTATTTGAGTGGTAGCTAGCCACAGCAGTTGGTATATTCTTTTTTTATATTTTGCGCGCTTTTTTCTAAAGCCGAGAATAAGGAATTTGAAAATTAAGTATGGAGAGCATCCGTTACCAATGAAAAAAAGTGTCAATTTGAATGTTTCAGTGTCAGTTATAGTTATGTTCCAGAATATTATTTGTATGGATAGTGGCCAGGTATTCATAGGGTGGAAGCATATTCCATTCATTTCTTTGTAAACAATGTATCGTTCTCTATCAAGACTTGCGTTAGATAATGCGTTCGCGTCCTCCGTGGCTTGGCGAAGGAATATCTCTATAGCATGTTCATCCTAAAATAGCAGTTAAGTGTGTAAATCATTTGTTTAGTATCCTCGTGTAAATATGTCTAAGCATTTTGTGTAAGGGGTATAAACAAAAGCCCTCCAGTAATTTTCTGGTGTATTTATAAGCGAATTATAAACTGTAAGCGTCGAACGAATAATAATATAACAATTTGGCTTATTGATAGATCATTTAATAAGGTAAAAAACATAAACAACATAGGCGGTATAATTTATGTATAAAATAATTGAAATACAAAATTGTAACATGCGGGTAGGGGTAGAAGTACGTCCTACCAGCTGAAAACTAACTATAGCAAACAGTGGATGTTCAGTTATTGTGATTGGCAGTGTATTTAGTGCGGATACGTCTATCTCTGAGGGAAAGTGTGTTAGTGTGTGAGGGTGGGTACCGGTGGAAAAAGTGTGCAGAGTTTTGGGTCATTGTGGATAAGGTACCAGTTGTGTAATATCGCGTTGTTGATACGTATACCTTGTTCATTGTAAGGTGTGACTATGGGGAAGATGCGGGTGTCATCGGCTTCTTTGTTTTTGTGGATAAGATCTTTCTGTGTGTGTAATAGGGCTTTAGTGATGTTCCTGTTAATAATATCAAGATGGTACCCCTTAAGAACCAATTGGCGCGCTAATGTGCGGAGCTCCTTATATAGATGGTGGGAGTCAGATATAAGCCTTTGTATCTGATCGCTTGGCTGTGAATGAGACCTGATGTGATATGATGTGGGTGGTATGAACTGAAATGTAGAAGGCTCATTGTGTCGGTGGGTTTACGGTGAATTGTGCTCTGTATTTTATCAAGATGTTTCCTTTGATCTTCTTAAATCCGCCAAACCCAGTAATAAAAACAGCTTCACTGTAACATTCAAAAATCAATGAATTTCTGTATTACGATATGTGCGCCAACTCTCAAACGACAAAAATAATGTCTTTGCGATTCATCTAATTAAATCCGCTATATCCGGTAATAAAAACAGCCTAATAAAAAGATTTTAAAATTATCTGATTCTTGAAATATGGTATGAGCGCCAACTGTACTCTAAAACGACTGAAAATATTTCAAGCGATCTGTTCCATTTCATAAATCGTTTATCAAGCAATAAGTAAGTTTCATTTCTTTTTATCAAAAGTTTGTTTATTGTGTTCTTTTTAAAGGTTTGATCTTAATATAGAATTAACATAATTATTGTTTTTGACAAAAGAATATAGATTTTTATTTTATTTTAGAAATGAGTAATCAAAATAGAGAAGGTGTAGATATTCTTTTTACCTATTTAATAATACTAAAGTTAATAGTAGTAGTGCCCTTTCAAGCCTGTTTGACCTCTTGGCAGCCATTGTAGTCGAGGTAATGGGGAGAGAGAGTTGCAACAGCTTTGTTTTATAAGAAAACGTGAACGAAAGTGTTTCTTTAAACGAAAGTGTATCTTTGAACGAAACTGTATGTTTAGTGTATTTTTATTATGTATCTAATATCAAGTTTTGTAATAATAAATATGTAGTATCATGTTTTACAGTTTTACTTGCATTGTGACAACATCTTTTTAGTTTTGAGCTTTAGCATTTATTTTTGTTTTTACAGTCTTTTGTCTTTTAAATTATTTAAAACTTAAGTTAAGTAAGTTGCAATATGGTCGAACGTTTAGGATATACGGAGGTGAATATCAGAGTTAGAGTCCTATCATTGGAATTCTTTTTTACTTTTTTTTAATTTTTCATTGATTTAGTTTAAAATACAAAATAAAATACTTTTAAAAGAGAACTAAGAAATTGTTTTGATTTACGTTTTAAATAACCCTAACCCTGCCACGCGGCTTCTAAACTTTTTTTGAACAAAGTAAGGAGGTTTAAATAAAATGTTTTCATTAAGAACATGACTTAAAATTTTGATTTTATATAAAATAAATCATTTTTATCAACTTAATTATTTTGAAAAATGATAAAAGTTGAAATTACTTATTTTAGGATAATAATGTAATTTAGAGTTTCATAGATATTTTACAACGCCTCCGCTAAACATTCAAAACCAAGTGCTAAATGACGGAACTTAGATAACTATGAAAATAGTACCTAACATATGATTTAATATAAAGTTTTCAAAAAAGATCGGAAGTAAGAGTTGGTCCTAGTTGACAAAGCGTAAATGACTCATCAAGTACATTATCATTCATGAATATAGTAAAATCTAGCTTGTTGCGATAACGATTAGCAGAAAAAAAACGAGTTAAAGTTCACTAGCCACTGAGAGACACATGCTGTAGCAGAAGTAAAATTCTTTTCAAGCTTAAATGCCCTCTT
Source organism: Hydra vulgaris (assembly GCF_022113875.1). Taxonomy (NCBI): domain Eukaryota; kingdom Metazoa; phylum Cnidaria; class Hydrozoa; order Anthoathecata; family Hydridae; genus Hydra; species Hydra vulgaris. The sequence goes on from NC_061161.1 coordinate 974,956, forward strand.
CAAGCTATCAGAGAGTGTTGGTTTCTTATCAAGACAAGGGTTATATATATATATAAGGCTACGGGTTTAAAAGTATGCAGCAACTGAGGCTTTGGTTTGGGACGATCTCCATTTTAGTTTTCGTTTAAAGATTTTGTTGTAATGAACTAGCCTAAAAGAAGTTTAGAGTTTCAATTCTTTCATTATTCGACATCTTGCCCTAAAAATATTTTTGCCTGGGAAAGAATTTGATTTGGGAACTATTCTAGCATTAGACAAAAAAAAAAAAAAAAAAGTTAGCTATTTCTAAATTAGTAAACCTTGCCTTTATGAAGGAGTGGTTATGTCACGTATGTTTAATAATGTCATTTTAGAGTGGCTGTTGTTACTTCAGGTTTCAAAGCATGCATTGACTGGGGATTTAGTTTTCGTTTAAAGATTTTGTTGAAATAAACTACCCTAAAAGAAGTATAAAGTTTAAATTTTAAGAATATTCTATATCTTGCCTTAAAATTTTTTTTTTGCCTAAATTAAGATTTCAGTAACTTTGTTTCGGTAAGAAACGGTATTTGTTTCGGTAACTAAACTGGTATTAAACAAACATTAGGTCACGTGACTTAGTGAAATTTTTCTGTATTAGCTGTTGTTACTACAAGTTTCTGAGCATGCAGCGACTTAAGGTTTGGTTTGGGCAGGTCTCTATTTTAATTTCCGTTTAAAGATTTTGTTGTAATAAACCAGGCTAAAAAAAGAACAAAACTTTTATTCTTAGAACATTCTATATCTTTCCTAGACTGGATTATTTATTATTTCTAAGTGTAAAAGTCTTGCCTGGATAAAGAACTCTTTCGGCGGTTTCACTGGTAATTAATCATAAAAATATCATGTGACTTATTGATTTCATTTTATAATGACTGTTTTTGCTACAGATTTTAAAACATTTAGCGAATGGGGGTTTGGGTTAGGCATGTCTTATTTCCATTTTAATTTTTAAAAAAATTTTTGTTTGCTTGAAAAAGCATAGAATAAGTGTATAATTTTTTGCTTGGAAAAATCTATATCTTGCCTTAGGAGTTAAGCATTTCTAAATTAGTACATCTTTTTTGAGACAAGAAAATATTCTTCCGTATACATTAGAAATCTAATGATTTAGATCACGTGATTTAGTTATGTTTTTCTCTATTGGCTGCTTTTACTACAGGTTTCTGAACATGGATCAACAAATCTTTGGTTTGGGTAGGTCAGCGAATATATTTTTTGGCCTATATTTTTGTTTTCTTGTACTAGCTATAAGTAAGTATAGATTTTTGATACCAGGCGCTTGGTCGGGAAGTGGGAGCGATCGCACTCGATTGCTGACCACGTAAATAGTATTTAGTTGCGAAAAGATGGCCAGATTTTTTAGTCGTTTTGAGAACATTTCAACAGACAAAAAAAAAAAAGGCGCAAAAGATTAATTGGACCGATGAGAGAAAATTACAAAAAAAAAAAAAAAAAAAAAAAATAGGTAAATAAAAAGTCTTTAAACGCGAAAAAACTTAATGCTAAATAAATTACGTTTAGAACAAGTATTTTCGAAATATCGCTTTTTTATAATTTTTTTTATAAATTAGGCGATGTTTTTTATATAAAGTAATGTCTTACGATTGTTTAAAAAGGAAACGAATATTCTTTATTAAACAAAGTTTACAAGTTTTAGTGTTATTTAAGCTAAATTATTTTATAAATAAAAAAGTTAATTTTTTTAATATCTATTTTATGTTTCGCGTAGTTTGAAAAGTTCAACTTATTTGAAGCAATTTTTCTTAGTAAAATAAAAAAGTGAAATAATTAAATTATTGAATTAATATAGAAATTAAATTAACAAGATAGAAATCAACTAAAAAGGTTAAAAATACTTTATGACGAGGAAGCGAACTCGCTTCACAATATCGTTGATGTTTAGTGAGTGGGCTTTTTAATTTTAAGTAGTATTTGGAGCAGAAAAAGTATAACGAGTTTTAAAGAATGGTAACTGAAGCGAAAATAGTTAGAGTTAGAAAACCAATATCTAGAAACTTTTTTTTTATATCTAATTATTTGCTATACATATTTGTGTTCTGTCGTGACTTGTTCAACGCATACTTTGTATGCGTTGTTTTTGTTTAGTAACCAGAAACTTCTTAAATGTTTGTTACGTAATTAGTATTATTAATTTTAACGATTATAACTTCATTGAAAACACAATTATTTTTTTAAGTATTTGTTTAAATTATAAAAATTGCTTTGAAAGATAACGATAAAAAAACAGATACACAAAAATACATTTACATAAAGAATTCATACTTTTTAAATAAAAAATAAGAATATACTAATAATCAGGGCTTTGGGGCGGCTCTGGAGCTGGAGCTATCCGGAGTTGGTGATTTTACATGGAGCTGAGGCGGAGCTGGAGGTAAAATTTTTCCTGCTGGAGCAGGCTCCGGTGCCAGCTCCGAGCCAGCTCCAGCCTTTAATATTTTGAAATATAAAAGTTCCATAAAGTCATAATTTATATAATGAGATTTTTTTAAAGAAGTTAAACAATTATGTACATATAATTATATATATATATATATATATATATATATATATATATATATATATATATATATATATATATATATATATATATATATATATATATATATATATATATATATATATATATATATATATATATATATATATATATATATATATATATACACGTTATATATTATATACATAGTGTATATTGAGGCACGAAAAATTTCCATATTTTTAAAATTATGCAAGAGCTTTTGATATTAAATGTCATCCAATTATTTTGTGTAATATGTCATATTATTGAGTATGATAAGTTACTTAAAAACAAAATTTCTAAAAATTGTCAATGAAAATATACTTTTATCCACGTGTTAAGTCACGTTATTTGTTTTAACGTTTTTAATTAGTTGAAACATTTTTAAAATAGATTTAAACGCGTGAGTAAATTCCAAATAAAATTAGGAAAAAAATTTTATAATTTTTTTTTCAGAATATTGATATTATTTTTTATTATACTATTATCTTTGAAAGTTTTTTTATATTTTTTTGTTTTTATTTAAAAATATAAAGGCTTTTTTTAATTGTATGCTTTTTAGCGGTATTTATGTTTGTGTGCGTTGTCCATTAAGTTATGCGTTGATTTTAATCGAATTTAGACTACGAATAATTAATGAATAATAAAGTTTTTAAATTGAATTTTAAAAAATATACACAAAAATAATGCCCCAAATAAAAGTTTTTTTTTCGGTAGTGAAGATGATTTAAAAAGCAATTGTTTTTGCGTTTTTATTATTATTATTAATTCAATAATTTTTATTATTTTTAATCCAAGTTAATTATAGTGCTATATAATGGTTTAATTGGCATTTATTTTGTTTTCCATAGTTTAGAATAAAAATGTCTTCAAACTCAAACAATCCTGAGAGGTTACTAGATAAGTATTTTTCAATTGATAAAAATACAAAACTGGCTACTTGTAAGATAGATACAGAAAAGATAAATGATAAAGTGATTTCATGCGGCATGCAAATAAGAAAATCAAAAGTTTATAATATGAAACGGTATTTGGAAAGATCACATCTATCAGAATATAAATTTGTTGAATCGGAAATAAGCCTTATGGCCAAAAGAAGATCTTCAGAATTATTTTTATCACATTCACAAGATTTCAATACTAAAAAAACTAAACAGTCTACTTTAGATTCTTTTGCTATTAGTAGAACAATACATCAAGTTAGTGCTAAAACTTTTAAAATGAGAATTATTAAAATGGTAGTGAATAACGGAGTTTCGTTAAAAAAAAAAGGGGGATGAAGGATTTCAGTTGGTTACAGGACAGTTAGGTAAAAATCTTGGATTCAGTACTGGACATGATTCTATACGCAATTTGATTAATGAATTTGCTGAAAAAAAAAAAGCTGAAATAAAAGAAGTATTGATACATAAATTTATTTATGTGAAGATGGATGCAGCCACTCGACACCAAAAAAACTGTTTAGGAATAAATATTCAATATTATTATGCGGGAAAAATTCAAGTTAAAACTTTGGCACTGATAGATACAGAAGGACAGCACAACTCAGCTGCTATCAAAAAAGTGGTAGAAGATACTCTATATAGATTTGGTATTAGCAAAGATCAAATAGTATGTGCAAGTAAAGACAACGCTGCCAATATGGTTAAAGCAGTCACACTTTTAAACGAATATTCAAGTGATGAAAAATTTCTAGATGAAGCTTTGCAGGATGAAGAACAAGAGGAGTTTTTACAACAGGATACAGATGATGAAGAAAGTGCAGCTGCTTGGGAAAAAAATCTAGTCTTTGTCCTCCCAGAATGGTGTCAACAATTGTCTACGGACATTAAGCTGATGCGCTGTGTTATTCACACTTTGCAGCTAGCTATTCGTGATGCTTTAAATGAAACATACATTGCTCAACTTTTGGTAAAAGTTCGTAATGTTGTTAAGAAACTAAGAAACTCTCATACATTATGTTTAGCAAGGAAGCAATACAAGGTTGTTCCAATTTTGGATAATGAGACACGCTGGGGTTCTACATTCCGGATGATTGAACGACTATTACTTTTGCGTCCACTGTGTGAGCAATTTGCTGCAGTTGATCAAATATTCTTTCTACGTCCTGAAATATGGGCTGAGTTGAGTCATTTTTGCAATCTTTTAAAATAGCCGTATGATGTGACAGTTAAACTTCAAGGAATCGACATCACACCAGGAGAATTTCTAAAGGAATGGTTGAAATTAAAAACTGACCTAGAAAAGAATCAAGGACTGATTGCAGAAGACATTTCAAAATCAATGCAGAAACGAGAAGAAAAGCTTTTCGATAATGATATATTTCTAGCTGCAGTTTATGTTGATGCGAGATATCGAATACTGTTGGAAGAAAACCAGATAATACGAGCAAAACAAGGCTTAAAAACAGTAGCAGAAAAAATTTATAAAAGAGATGCCAAAAATATTATTGAAAGTCAAGGAATAAGAAATATTGTTGAGCCATCTACAGCATTTGTTTCAGTTTTAAGTGAATCTAGTTCCGATAGAAAAGCGGATGATTTTGATAAAGAGCTTGATAAAAAAGAAAAAAGGAGAAGTGTGACCAAAATTAATTTTAATGATAAAAATACTTTTAATACAAATTTTATGGACGACTGTAGGGTAATGGAAGAAATGCGACGTTTAAAAGTGAAGTCAGCTTTTGAGGGAATCGATGAGTACCCAAAAAGAATACAAGAAGCGTGCAGAGTAGTCACTTGTATGCCTGTCTCACAAGCAAGTGTAGAAAGGCTATTTTCTGCGCTTAAGTTTATATCAAGTGATCTGCGTTTTTCACTAAAAACTGATATTTTAGATAATATTTTATTTTTAAGGATGAATCAAGATTTTGATTAATGAAATGTTAATAGTACTTAAGTTACTGTCATAAAACCATAAAAAAAGTTATTTTTTGATTTTTTTTTTCGGAGCCGCTCCGGAGCTGCTCCAGAGCCGGAGCCGGAGTTGGAGCCAAAAATTTTAAAGGAGCCGGAGCCAATTTTTAGACCTCGGCTCCAAAGCCCTGCTAATAATATCAATTATTTATTGTGATAAAATTTTGACAATTTAATTAATATTTATTTAAAACATATATTTTTCTAAACTAACAATATACAATTTATGCTAGAAATCTCAATACGTAACAAATCGTAAATAATACAATTTCTAAAAGATTTCAACAGAATGCTCTAGAACTTTATTTCGCTTAGTCAGTCTTTTTTGAACCAATAGAATTAGTTTGTTCGTTAACTTGGCGGGTTTTTATTTTTCGCGAATATTCTTTTATTCTTTAGCACCAAGTTGTTTTGAGAACATTTCGCACCAAGATGTTTTGAGAACATTTAAGTTTTTTATGTTTCCATGTATGTCCGTAAAACAAAAATTTTTTGTTTCCTAAATAAACTTAAATGTTCTCAAAATGATAAAAAAAACCTGGCCAGATTTTCGCAACTAAATATAATTTCCGTGGTCAGTATTCGAGAGCGATCGCTCCCGCTTCCCGACCAAGCCTGTGATACTAGTAAATATCTCTATCTTGTCTAAGAGTAAAAGCATTTTTAATTTGTTGCATCTTTCCTGAAACAAGATATAGTTTCTGCGATTACATTGGAAATCAGTAAAATATAGGTCACGTGATTTAGTGATGTCAGTTTATAGTGTAATTGAAATATATATGAAATAATTGTTGTGTCGACAAATGTCTGGCACTGCAATTTACAAAATTGACACTCGCAACAAAATAGTTATACATATACTATATACTATACGCTAGTAGTAAATATCATTAAGTAGGTGTCTGTTATAGGAAAAGCGGTCTTTAGTCATGGGCGCTTTGGTATGCCTTTATAAAGGTGTATATTCGAGTCAGGACTCTGGTGTTTGTGTGTATTTCAAATTAAGTAATTGTGTGTAATTCAAATTAAGTAGTGGTTTAAACTGTGACGCCCTCCTCAGAACCATGCATGTGTCACAGATAACGTTTCGGGCAGCATTAGTGTCAAGAACATAATGTCATTCGTCAAAGACGTATCATCGTTATTGATCCTAATGCCCATGATTTATATCATGCTAGTCCTATCGCAATAGTTGCGACCTTGTAACTGAAAGTGAAAATACCCATCTCTGCCTAATATAGTATAACACCAGAGTCCTTCAATACGGTTGTATGATGGTCTTGAACGCGAGACTTATTGTATTGCGGTTGCTGATGTACCTATATCAGTTGGCCTACTGTGTGTGTCTCTAAGTGCACAAGAATATGACCTATGCACGACCGCAAATTTAATGAGTAGGAGGCAATAATTGAACCTCCCATTCATCTTTTGCTGACTTGGATTTACGTTGTTCTGGTAATGTTCCACTCTTAACCAATGGTTTCAACAATATATTATAGAAACGGCAGTAAGTGTGAATAATCTTAGGGTGATAAGTATTGCTTAGGGTGGTAAGTATTTCGACAATTGAAAAGTATCTCTTGAGTTTAACGTTTTTTGTTTCTAGCGGCATCCAGAGGGTATTCGGTTGCTTGAGGGCGTTATTTTTGTTCTTTTCTATTATGGGGTGGCTTTTGTTGATTTAGAAATAGAGTTTGCAATAAATTTTTCTCTTAAATTTATTTAGTTGCGCCAGGTATGTTTTCTCTGATGTTGTTTGTGGCGATGTGATAAATTTCAGACCTCTATCTAGCATGTCTAGGTCTGTTTTCGATAGCTTGTAATTTGATAAGTTGATGATAGTTTTGTTCCTAAAGCTGAGTCTAAGTTACTCTATTTCTTTTTTGAGTAAGAAGTTGTATCGTGTGATCAACTGTGTGGTTTGACCTGCCAAGAAGAGTTTTTTTTAAAGTGAATGGTTGGATTTCTTGTTTGTTGCTATTTTTTTCACGTTAGTAATTAGGGTTATCAGTGGATGCCTGAGTATTGTTATTCATTAGTATTCCTTCTCTTCTTATTTGAGCAAAGAGTTTATTATTAACTAGCTTTAGCTGGTTTATAGCCTCAACAACCCAAGGTTCTTTCCCATGTTTTTTTCCAAATGTCTAGTCAGCTTTTGTTTCATTTGGTTAAAAATTATGCAGAGTCGAGATGGTCTTTTATTATCCAATGACCTTTTAAAATTGAAAGCGTAAATAATATGATTTTAATACTTTTTTTATACTAATTTTTATTTAATGTGCATTTCATTAATCAATAAAATAAAATAAATCAATAATAAAAACCTTTTTGAAAACAAATTCCTTTGACATGTAAATAATAAAAAGTAAATAAAAAAAATTTAATTTAATAACTCACATTATTTATAAATATAGCAAAGGTTACCTTGGTTACTTTATTAAAACGATTCCCTTTTTTTTATAATAGAACCCTAAACAAATAAACTTATTATAAAAACCAGCTAAATAATAAAATATTATATGTAAATAACATTACCTCATCAATACAATTATCTACTTCTTGGACTTCTTTTATATCTGGGTTCTAAATAAATATGTTACATAAATAATAAACCTTTAACCACCAAAATAGTAAAATATCATAACTTAAACACTAAACTGTTATCTTATGATTCTAAACGTATTTTTTAATACAATCTATTTTATTCATTTTTATTTTAAACATTAATATACATAAAAAATCCTAATGATTCAATAAGCCTTCAATATGATATAAATAAGATAATGGCATAGTCATCTATTTGGCTCACAAAATTTATTTTTGAAAAATGTAAAGTTATGCACATTGGGAAAAAAAATCCAAATGCTACATTTATAATGACTGATATTGATTGCAATTACAATTATACATTGTGTAACACAAAAGCTGAACGTGATTTGGGTATAATGATTCAATCCGATTTAAAATGGCACTCACAAGTAGATTCAGCAACCAGCAAAGCAAACAGAATGTAAGGTACCATAAAGAGAAGCTTTAAATATTTAGATGTAAACATGGTAAAAATGCTCTTTTCAACGTTCATACGTCCACATCTTGAGTTTGCAGTCCAGGCATGGTCTCCATTTTTAAAACAAGACATTGACAAGATTAAGAAAATCCAAAAAAGAACAACCAAACTAGCTCCTACAATTAGGAATTATCATATGAGGTTAGGTTGAATATTTTGCAATTAACGTCACTGGAAGAACGTAGACTACGTGAAGATCTGGTTCAACAAATTTTGTTCAAAATTCAGCATGGCCACGATAAATAAATTGGGTTGCTAACGATTGTGGAAATGCATTGGAGGAGGGTCCATGTCTGGGACAACACAAATTCAAAATGAGGAAGCCTTTTAGCAAAAATACCTTCAGGTATCATTTTTTCTAAAATCGAGTTATAAATGCGTGGAACAGCTTACCATCTGAAATAATAGAAGATACTTTAATAAATAACTTCAAAAATAAAGTAGACAGAGCTGGAGCAGAAACTATTTGTTAAAACATAAACAAAAGACAAAATGAGCAGTTACAGTGCAAAACTTATGTTATTGCACTTCGCAACTGTTTTAAACAGTTGTCACAGTTATACCTTATTTTATTATATATTATATACCTTTGCGGGTTGAGGATCAAAAACTTTCCCAAAAAAAAATCAAAAAACTCTTCATCACTTTCATCACATTTGTGTGTGATCACTATTTTGTTTTCTTTACATTCTTCGCCTAGATTTGCATCTTGAATATGTAAGGAATTCTATTGTGAAACAAAACGAGATACGACCCAGCAAACATCAAACGATAACGGACCGCTGTCAGCACTTATGGCGTGCCGACGTCGGCCGCCCGCTGCTTTTCCGCGTTGGCTTGCACATCCTATTTACATCGGTCCGTTAGCGGAAAACTAAATACGGTTCGAGAGCGGACTGATGGCGGCAAATCGACAACGTTCGAACAACGGTCCGTCAGCGGCTAACCGATGATAAAGCTATAGCTTAGTCAAAACTTATTATAGATCCTATTGCATAGGATCTATAATAAGTTTTGACTAAGATTTGAATGCATTGCTATAAATATAATTATTTTTGTTTTTTTGTTTGAATAGAACGCACCTATCGTTAGCAAAAGTATTTATATCTTTCAGCTAAAATTTTTACTCATAAAAAAATGCAAATCCTGCCAATGCCTCGAAGACACATCAAATACCTTTTGACTTAGTGCATAGGTATATAGAAAAAACACGAATTTATTATACTAAAGTTCTCTTACCACCGAAAAACACTACCCCAACTGTAAATCATTAGGTCATACATGGCAAGGCTTAAGCTCGGTGAACAAAAAGACTAATCAGAAGTTATAATAAAAATCATTTTAAATTTGCAATTTACAATTACAACATGAATATAAAAGTAACAATAATTTTTTTTTAAACTAAAGCAATAATATAAAGTATATTTGCTTCTATAGATTATTGCTTCACTTGCGTTTAGCGAATGTTTAAAATATAAAATAGTTAGTTTTCATAAGTTCAGTTTATTCTCATTTCAATCGAAAACTAAGTTTATTCAGGAAATCGTGTGTTGAAAATTAATTTACGTTGCAGTCTTCTAACTTTCACCTAAAAGCAGGCAATGATATATAATGAAAACATTGAAACAGTCAAGTTTAGAGGTTTTACAACAAAGATAATAAACTAACCTTCTCAGCCCTTAAAAACGTGTTTGTTTAAAATTGTCTGATCACCAGTTATTGACAAATAACTTCAGATACTAAGTGCATCTGCATTTAAAACATTAAAAACAACAAAAACATTGCTTAAATTGAAAAGCTAAGGAAATAACTTTAAAAAAAAAGCTATATAAAAATAAAGTCATATTGCGTGCCTTTTTTAAAAAATAAAACTTCATATACAGTAACCTACCTGGTATACCTAATCCTATAAATATGCTTGAGGGGTTTATGAACAATAAAAATTGTTATTTCATTAAAAAAATTATCTTTAATTTTAATTTTAATTTAACAAATAAAATAGTATTTAAAAAAGAGATACTTATATGCCAGGTTGGAAGTAAAACCGTAAAAACCACAGCAACTAAAGTACAATGGTAAACCTTTTGCAAAGCATAAGCCTTAGACACAAGTGCACATCTGAAAAAGAAAGAATCAGAGACAGAACACATCAATAAAAATATATTTTGATAAACTAAAATATAGTTTGCACATTTATATAGTTTTCACCATACAAAAAAAAAAAAAAAAAAAAAAAAAACATAATATACTATGCAATATAATATACTATAAAAATTCCTTGAAAAATTTAAAAAGTCAAATAATTGATTGAAATAAAACGGTTTAGTAAATAAGTTTATAATTTTTTTAAATAAATTATTTGTAAGCATATAGAGAGCAAATAAATATGTTTAAAGAAAATATGATTTAAATCCAGTTTGCAAATCAAACAACTATCTTATACCCATGGCAATATTTGGATCACGGTCAACATAATTTTATGTAATATAACCCTGGTTGAGGTAAACGGTTTCCTGTAAAGAAATAGTATTAAATCATAAATGTAACATAAAATAACAAGCATGTTTGAACGGAATTCTTAAAACAATCCTTTATATAATGGCTTGTAAAATAAAAATTTTGTTAGATTTTTATATTTTAAAGCTTATAGTTATATCTTAATTTAATATAATCAAACAAATCAAACAGTAGACAGATTCCAGAACTTATATTTTGTTTTTTTTTTCAAAAATAAAATTAAAACAAATAATATCAAATCTTACTTTATTCTCTGGTAAGATTCGATATCACGATTTAAATTCTCATCTACAATCTCATATACAAGAGGTTACTGTAAAAGGGAATGAATATGAAAAACATGGAAACAGTAATACTCATTGCACAAAAACTTTACTCTATTGAGTTTAAAAATTAAAATATTTAAAAATATATTAAATATTGTAAAATAAAGATAACAAACTTGTAAATAAAGATGCTTATTTTATTTAACAATGTTATTCATCTTCTGAACTAAAAAATGTCTCTTTATTTAATGGCATTGGAAAACTTGATGAAGGCATCACTTTTTTCTTGGCTTGTTTGTTTTTTGGTCTTGTTTAACTTTTTGTCCGCCATTGCGGTCTGATGCACCACGCAAAAAACGCACAACCTCATATTGAAAATCTGATTCAGTTGCTAAAGTTGTTGCAGGATTTCTTTTTACAGCTCCTAAAAATTAATTTAAGACTTTTATTTAACTATCTAGCAGGAAAACAAAAAATATATTTTTTAACATAAATTCAGAAATATAGAGAATTTTTTTTAAAGCTATTTATTAAAAAATTTTATCTATTTATAAACTTATATTTATATATAGTTAATAAATAAATTGTATTTATTTATCAACTATTTATTAACAAATAGATTAGTAATTAATAAATTAGACAAAAGTAATTATTAAATTAGAGTGTAAAGTGTAAGTCTTTTAGACTTTGTTTTACAAAGTTACTTTAATTTTCATTTCTGGTAATACCAGACCAGTTAAGTTTACAGCAGAGGTTATTAGTGAATAATGCAATGGACATTCTCCAGACAGCCTCCTTTACTTGCCACAACTATTATCTAAAAAAATCATAGGAAAAACATCAGTAATATATAATATATATTACTGATGTTTTTTCTATGTTTTTTGTAGATAATAGCTATGGCAAGTAAAGGAGGACTTAATCTTTTAGGCAATATTCAACATCAGCTATTATTTTTTGTCGTTTTGTCCTTAAGCTCACTATTGAAACTTACATAAATTGTTTTATTTACTAAAGCTAGTACATATTTAAAAATGCATATAATATGAGTGTGTGTGTGTTTATATATATATATATATATATATATATATATATATATATATATATATATATATATATATATATATATATATATATATATATATATATATATATATATATATATATATATATATATATATATATATATATATAACTTCATATTAGTATAACTTTGTTCTTGTTATATTAAAATTTATACGACTAGCCATGTAACTTTTAATATACCAAGAACAATGTTATACTAATATGGTTATAACATTGTTACATAACTGTAACAATATTGCTCAAGTTATATATGTTTAACATAAAATCAAATTAGTATTTTTAATTTTGAGTCTTATAAATATATATTGAACCTATATGTATATCTATACTTTATATCTATATCTATACTAAGTATAGAAATAGATATAATATATAGTAATCTATACTTAGTATAGATATAGATATAATATATAAGTATAGATATAGATATAAATTATAAACATAGATATAAATATAATATATTATATAATATAAAGTATAGTATACTCTATAATATAATACTTTATATTACTTTATAATTTCTAATATAGATCTAGGTATAAAATCATGTAACTTTTAATATTTATAAGCAATAGTTTTAGCTATATTTTAAAACATAAAGTATAGATGTAGATTGAATATAAATTTATATATATAACCTATATTGTAAGACTTTAAAATAAAAAGACTAATTTGATTTATTACTTATTTATTACTTACTGTTTTACATAGACTATGTACTATAATATAAAATATAAAAATCGATTAAGTCTCATTGCGCTTGAAATGCTTACTTTTGGTGATTTTACGACATCTTACCCTTATCATAAAAATGGATATTATAGATTTATCATGGAATGTAAATAAAAGTAAACGTAATAATAATAACTTATTACCTAAAAGTGTAAGAGGAATTATTGTAGAAAAGTCAGGTTGTGGAAAAACAACTTTATTATTAATCTTACTTTTAAGACCTAGTTGGTTAGACTATAATAATTTACAAGGTTTTGGAAAATCTCTTTTTCAACCAGAATACAAAATATTAAAAAGTTCTTTAGAAAAAAAAGTATTAAAAGAAGTTATTCTTAAAGTATTTAAGTTACAACATCAAATAGAAAAATTAAATGCGAGTCCAGAGTTTATTATTGAAGATATTACAAAAAATTTAAAAAATAAAACAGATATTGAATGCAAGTTTTTTGAAACAGCAGATGATGTCCCGGAACCAGAAAATTTTGATAGTGGCAAGAATAATTTAATGATATTTGATGATTTGCAATTAACAAAACAAAACAAGTGTGAAAAATACTATATAAGAGGAAGACATAGTAATGTAGATTGTTTCTATCTTGCACAGAACTATTTTGAGTTGCCTAGGAGAACTATAAAAGAAAATGCAAATTTTATATGCTTGTTTCCACAAGATGCAAAGAATTTAAATCACTTTTATAAAGATCATGTTTTAAGTGATATGCCTAAAAATGAGTTTAAAGATTTTTGTAAAAAAGCTTGGTCTGAACCACATGGATTTGCTGTTATAGATTTATCTTCCAAAAGAGATAATGGAAAATACAGAAGTGGATTAGATAATATTTATATACCAACTTATGCATTTTCATAAAAAATATATATATTTTTTAATGTATATTTATATCTAGAAAATTCTTTTTCATGTAAACAATGCTATTTCCAGCAATTTTATTAACTATAGTACTTCCAACAGCTGCGGCTGTTCCATTCACTAATCCTGTAGCAATAGTTGGGATAACTTTTGAAGCTAAAAAACTTCCAACTAATCCTAGCTAAGGTAAAAACCCTCCATTTACTTTAGCGTTATGTTTAAGTTGTGCTGTACTTAGTGTAAGTGTTATACCAGTACCTTTTAGATATGCTGCTTTCATTCTATTTCTTTGTGAATCTGTTAAAGCTATTTCATGTTCACCATTTAGATCTTGATGTGGTAGTTTTATAACAGCTTTAGACCCAAACTCAATAGTTTTTCTAATTTATTTTTTTTGACCTTCTGAAAGATTTATAAGAGTATCATAATACATTGTCATTTTATATATGCAGTAATTTTTTAAATCTCTTTCAGAGATTCATAAGTAGTAATTCATTTAATTAGCTTTGCTAATCTGGATCCTACGGATCTGCATAATCATGATCTTTAAATTCTATCTAATGAAAAAATTTTTAAAAATGTTTAACAATTCATTAAGTGTATATTCAATTCTCTCAAAATCCTTAAAATGTCACCATAATTAACACGTTCTCTAATATGATACTTAACAGATAAATTTTCTCCTTTTAAATCAAGGAGATGACCATCCTGATCGACCAATGTAGTTGTCATATTTACAAATGATTTAGATGTCATTTTTGAATAACGTGGATTATCTATTTTTTCTGTAATATTTAATCCAATACCTACTTTCGGATAAAATGAATGTATAATATTTATAACTTTATTATTTAAAACTGTAGCTTCTACAAGATCATTTGTGACATGTATAGTATTAATAAATTAGTTATATTTTCCGATATATTACTACCCCCATAATATATTTTACTCTCTAAACCTAAAAGACTTCTAATTGAATTTGGAATTGTAAAATCAACTTGAAACCTTTTCGCAAGAGTCATATTTGTTCTCATTATAGCAACTTCTGATGTAAATGTAATCGTACCAGATAAAGTGCTAGGATGTAGTTGGTGATCATCTAAATATTTAGATAAAGATGCAATTTCATATGCTCCTGGAGTAAAAGTGAAATATACCCAATTACCACCATCATCTGTACTAAATCTAAATTTATTATTTAAAGAAGACACATTTGGAAAACTATTAAATGTATCTAATCCAAGTAAACCCATTTCATACTCTTTTTCATCATCAAGTTCAATAGTTTTACCAAGCGTACTATTTAAAACTGTACCTTTTCCTTCAACACATATCTTCATTTTATATTTGCATATTTATTTTTTTATATCATTTTCAAATACAACAAAAGTTAATTAACTTTACTGCTTTACTTCTCTTAGATGAAATTGTATTATTAATCTTTCTTTACTCATATCTATAGCATGACGATCATCATCCACTATTTCAACTGTCATTTTTAAAAGTGTGTTTGTTCTTAATGGAAAATAACTTTTAAAATTTGGTTCTTCAACAAGGCTCATACCTGAAGAACGAGTCATTGGTAAGAATGTATGTATTACAATAGTTTTCTTACCATTTATATTTTTTCCATATACAATATTATTTAATATATGCAAACACTTTTTTTGAGATAAAACGCTGTAGTGAATAGTTTCTAATCTTATAATTGCTATTTCGTATTTTTTTGTTTTATCAAGTTCAATAATAGGATCAAATTGAATTGTAGTGATATTTGATTTATTGTTATGTACTTCAATATCCATACTTTATATTTATAATAACTATTAATTATATTATTTTAAATCATTTTATAATTTACTTTATTTTTCATAAATAACTGCATCTTACTTGTATAGATTGAATCGTTGAGCCTATATAAAAACCTTCAATTCTTAATTACCCTTTAATATAACATCTTTTTTTAATGAGATTATGTCCTGAAATTTCATTATCATCTGCAGATCTGAATACATTATCCATCTTCAGATCTTCTGTTGGTATTTTTGCAAATTTGACAGGAGGTTTATTATCATTATATTTTAGAATTTTTAAGTTGTCAGTATTAAAATTTTTCACTTTTAATTGTTTTTCTTTGACTTTATCTCTACAAAATTTCTCAATAGATTGAATCATTGTAATAAATTTTTCTTCTTCTTCAGTCTTTCCTTTCATCTCATTAAAACATACAAGTGGAATATCCAGTCAGTTTATTCGTTTTTGGATCTCTATTTCCACAAACTCCGTATGAAAATAATTTTGGTGTTTCTACTGATAAAAATGTTTTACCTTTATAACCAATTCTTGTTTTTTGATAATGAACAGGCTTATAAAAATTAATGACTTCACCAGCACATAATTTTGCCTCATCAAAATTTTCAATATCTACATATAGCATTTTTTATATAAGCAAGAAAATTATTTTAACTCATTTTTAAAAAATATTAAATTCACAAAAAATGATATAAAATAAATATTTGTATATATAAAAATGTACTGCGTTAAATGTAAAAAGAAAAACATACACTCTAAAAAAAAAAAAACACTCAACTTACAAAATGTTGTGAGTAAAAATAACACAATGTAACAAAAAAAAAAAAACTTTCTGTTTATCAAAATTTTTTGATGTTTCTTAATTAATTTGAGTATGCTGAGTCTGAATATGACATTGGATTTTTTATTGCATCAATCGTTTGGTTGTAAAACCAAAAAATCAATTAAACATATAATTAATATAAATCGTTTTGCATTAGATTCTACTTTAGTCAATATAAAACATTTACTAATTCAAAAGTGTTATGTTATGTTACAAAACTTCATGTTACATCATGTTTCTTACATATATTACATAATGTTACATTATATTGTATCGTAACAGTCTCTCACAATCTCAAAAAACACTAAAAGTGAACAGTAGAACGAGGTTTTTCTTTTATGAAGTTTCTCGTCATCGCATATCAAACACCAGATGTAGTCACCCATCATAGCTGCATCCCATCTGCCCTGGTATCTTTTCTCCATTGCAAGAATATCCTGATGGAAACGTTCCCCGTGCTCTTCACTCACATCACCCAAATTTGGTCTGAAAAATTCCAAGTGTGAATGCAGGTAATGCAGCTTTATTGACATTCTGCATTTCATATCTGCGTACCGTACAATTAAGTTTTCCACTATCTCTTTGTAGTTATCACTCTTATTGTTGCCTAAAAAGCTATGAACAACATGTCTAAATGCAGTCCATGCTTCTTTTTCAACAGCAGACATTTTGTCCTCAAGCTCCTTACATGCCAACATAACTTTAATCTGTGGACCAACGAATATACCTGCTGAAATTTTTGCATCTGACACCTTTGGAAACATCTGCTGAATATGCTGGAATGCTGCACTATCTGGGTTTAATGCTTTGACAAATTGTTTGATAAGACCAAGTTTAATGTGAAGGGGTGGTAGTAAGATCTTTTCAACAGGTATCAGAGATTGATTAATAACATTGTGCGAACCAGGCTGTAAATGTTCTCTCACTGGCCACTCACGTCTTGTGAAGTGCTGGTTTGCAGCCCTGCTATCCCATAAACAAAGAAAACACGAGTACTTTGTGTATCCTCCTTGCAGACCGAGAAGAAATGCTAGCATCTTAAAGTCTCCACATACATCCCACTTGTAACTGTCGTAGTTGATTTTCTCAAGCAACAACTTCACGTTCTTATAGTCTTCCTTTAGATGAACGGAATGAGCTACTGGAATCGAAGGAAATTGGTTTCCGTTATGGAGCAAAACTGCCTTTAGACTTCTTGTTGAGCTGTCAATGAATAATCTCCACTCTTCAGGATTGTGAACAATGCCAATGTCATTGAAAAGACCACGAACGTCATGACAATAGCACAGTGATTCTGATACTACATAAAAGTATGCGAATGTTTCATGTCTTTTTCGGTATTTCGAGGTTCTGCAGCTTGGATCTAATAAATTCCATTCTTTCAAACGTGATGTCAGAAGTTCTGCATTTAATTTAGTGAGACCTAAATCACGTACTAAGTCATCAAGTTCTTGTTGGTTAGGGAAATGAGGTGAATCATTCGGTTCCCTGAAATCACAGTCATCATTGAGTTCATCCGGTGAGTCTACTTCAAAATGATATGCAGCTGCTTCTTCGGATTGAGGTGGAGTAGGAACAGGCAATTCATCACTGTGTGGAACTGGTCCAATAGAAGATGGTATACTTGGATAAACTAGAGTCAGCCTATCTTTCGGTTTTTTATACTTTGAAATGTCAACAATGCAGAAAAAGCAGTCATCATGATGGTTCGTCGGTTCTCTCCATATTCTCGGAATCGCAAAGGGCATTGACTTTCGGATTCCACGCAGCCATCCTTCCAGAGTTGATCTGCAGCTACCACAACTGTAGTGTGGTGCCCACGATTTGTCCTGATCTCCCATAGCCATGCTAAAATAAGCATGATATGCAGTAAAGAATTTTGTAGCACTGACAATCTTATGTTTAGCTTGTATTGGACTAATATAGTAACCACAAACATAACAGAATGAGTCAGGACAAAGCTTGCAGGATCTACTAGACATATTCACTACTTCATGTAACAGTTGTAATTAGTTAAACTGAAAATAAACACACGAATATAGTTAAAATCAGCATATATATATAATGTTTTAATTGCATTACACATATACGAAAACTCCGAAATATACTTTATGCTTTTTTTCAGGAAATCTTGATGATAGAGAAAAACCAATGGTACCACTGAAATCAGCATACAAAAATTATGTAAGAAACATTAAAAAATTAACATAAACAAAAATGTTGTTACATG
The DNA here is from genome assembly GCF_022113875.1 of Hydra vulgaris. NCBI lineage: Eukaryota > Metazoa > Cnidaria > Hydrozoa > Anthoathecata > Hydridae > Hydra > Hydra vulgaris. The sequence goes on from NC_061161.1 coordinate 993,832, forward strand.
GTGTAATAGAAACATGATACGTGGAAAATGTGCTCAATGTGGAACAACAAAAACTCAATTTACAAAAGGAACGAGCAAAGCAAGGATACCGAAGGTATCAAGTGGAGGTGATTTAGTAGAATCTATTAATAAATTTACAAAGAATAAAAAATTACTATTGGCAAAGTTTCTTGGTGAGATGCATTTACCTGGTATGAAATTTGGAGGACCTGGCACTAATTTAGATGAAAGGTTAACTTCTACTGATACACCTAAAGAATGGAGTAAGTCTGTAGATAGAGTTGATAAAGCAGTTTATATTCATGATCTCGCTTATAAATATAATCAAAATACTCCAAATAGAATTATAGCTGATGAAATAATGAGTAAACAAATGGATGCTATACAAGATCCAACACCACGTTAAAAATTAGAAAAAAACATTATAAAACCTATCATATCTGCTTAAGCAAAGTTTGGATTAGATGTAAAGTCAAAAAACTACCGGCGATCAACAAAAAAGCAAAAGACATAGGAACTATGGATTCCTAAATAAACTTGAAATTGACTGATGAACTTGCAAATAAACTTTATAAACCAGTAGTAAAAAATTTTAGAAAAAAAAAAGTAATTTCAAATGGGATGGATGAAATATGGGCTGCTTATTTAGTTAACATGCAAGCTTTTTCCAAGTTTAATGACGTTATAAAATACTTATTGATGGTGATAGATGTATTTTCAAAGTATGGATGGATTGTTTCATTGAATAGTAAAACAGGAATTGAAGTTGCTAATGCATTCAATAAAATATTTAAAGTTAGGAAAGTTTTATAACAAGCATGTTAAAGCATTAGGAGTGCAGCTCTATTCGACTGAAAATGAAGAAAAAAGCTGTGTAGTCGAACGTTAGAATAGAACAATGAAAGAAAAAATGTTCAAGTGCTTTTCTGCTAATTCTACTAGAAAATACATTGATGTTTTAAATGAAATAGTGAATCAATACAACAATATAAAGCATTCTTCAATTAAAATGACACCAGTTAAAGCAAGCAATAAAAAGAATGAGAATATAGTATTTCTAAATCTAAATAGTAAAGTAAGATCAAATCCTATTCAACCCAAGTTTTCAATAGGTGATAAAGTGAGAATAACTAAAAAGAAAGGATTGTTTGAAAAAAGATACACACCAAGATGGACTGAAGAGGTATTCACAGTATCACAAGTTCAGTACACATATCCACTTACTTATAAAATAACTGATCATAATGGTGAAGAAATACAAGGTACTTTTTATGAACAAGAAATGCAAAAAACGAATCAAGATATATTTAGGATTGAAAAAGTTATCCGTAAAGTGGTATGGGTATCCTGATACTTTAAACTCATGGGTTGATAATAAAGAATTGAAAAATCTCTGAAAAAGATCTTTGCTTCGCTAAATCTCTAAATAGTTATAATGCATACAAAAAAATGAACAACTGTAATGTAAATGTGAACATATGCGTATCAGCTACTTCTGGTAATGCTAATACAAATACCACTGTAACAGCTTCTTCATATTCTATAGCATCTACAAGTAAATGATGCAAGAAAAAAAAATTGTATATTTTTACAATAAAATTTTTTTTTTGAAATGATATAAATAATTTTCTTGCATATTTAAAAAGAATGGAAAACGAAATGCAAAACAAATTAATTGATTCTTATAAAAGATTAGAAGAATTAAAACTAGAATTAAAATTAAAAAATGATATACTATATGATTTAAAATTAGAAGAAAATGTGATATTTTTGAGTTTAATTGATAATAGATATTGTACGTACGAAACACATTTATCTATAGAAGATTATGATAATGATAAATTAATCTCTAGATTTAATGAAGTAATAAAATTTAGATTAAAAGCAAAACAACGTGGTTTAAATATGTAGAATATTGGAGATTAATTGATAATATAGATTGTACGTATAACGACTTTTCAATTATAGAAAATAATGATGATGATGAATTAATCTCAAGATTTAAAGAATTAATAATCTCAAGATTAGAAGAGTTAAGATTAGAAAAATTAAGCTTAATAAATAGTTTTAAAAAAATAAAATTAAAAATAGCAGACTTAATGAATGGTTTAGAAGAATTAAAACTATAATTAAAATAAGAAGAATTAATATTAAAACTATTAATAAATGAGAAAATATTAAAAAATCAGAAATTGAAAAATATGATAAAGAATTAAAAATAATGATTAACCTTATTGCCTTGGTCCATTACCTTAACAAAAAAACGGAAAAAAAAAACAGAAAAAAAGATTCAAAATGAAAATTTTTGTTCCTCACTTCATCTTCACTTCCATCAAGGCTGCATCTAACCAAAGAAAAAAGGCTTCAAGCAAATAATTAGAGTTGGAAGATACTGGAAGAGAAAATATAAGGTTTATAAAGCAAGATAATGATTAACAAACCGCATAAAAGAATAAAAATTACATAAATCAGGAAAACAAAATATATGGAGCGAATTCCAAAAACGTGATGTTAGAGGAAAAAAACTAGACTTTTGAAAGAATCACGAACATTCAGAGTATAGGAAGATCCTTACAAGAATGACGAGAAGAGACCTCATTTTTATTTATGTGAAAGAAATGCAGCATTACAATGCGATATTTTATTTTTTTGATTGAATGACGAGTAACATGAGTCTGAATGTTAGTAGATAGCATAAGAAAGGCTAACACTTTAGAGCAGCACCTGTTATATTATTTATAGAAACAGTCAGCGAAAATCAGGTCGGCGTGCCGCACTAAAGCTGACCAATGTTTGCTTTAGGACGGCATACAACTACCAACCTCAATATCCTAAAGTGTGAGCATGCAAATTAAAATACATGTAAAAAATGAATAATATTCGTTAAATATTACTCTATAATTTTTAAATTGTAATTTTTGCTTTTCAAGTTTGACATGTTTTATTAAAACAGAAATTCATTCATTTTTTCTTTTTACCTTAAATTTATTCAAGCATAGTAAGGTTAAAAAATATTTCTTTTTAAATACCTGTCGATCTCACACTTTTTTTTAGCGCAATTATTATTTTATTAGGTTATACAACTTTAGTTTTTTATTTGTTTTTAAAACTTATTAACTAATAAAATAATTTAGATGTTTACGCTTTTTTTAATATTTAAGATCAGAAAGTATATTAGACTTTGCAAACCTTTGTTTTTTCTGATAGTGAATCTTCTGATCAAGAAAATTTGATTTCTAGCATTAACTTAAGCGATATTTCTGATAATGATTCGACAGAAAAGCTTATTTCTTGCAGAGATTAAACAACCGGATATAAACTGTCTACTCATTCTGTTACTTAACTAAATTTTAGTTTTTAAATGACGTTCTTTCTTCGTGCAATCAAAAAAACCAATTATAATGTAATAAATAAACTATGACCAATTTTTTTTTAAAAAGAGCATCTTCAAAACTAAAAAATCACTCATTCATAAATTTGCTATATACTTAATTTACACAATATTTAAATGCTACATTCTTTAAAATACTACTTTCTGAAGTTTAGCTATTTTAAAGCAATCCTTTTATAATCAATTATTCATAACTCTTATTGTAACAGAAAGCAAAAAGTCTAATTTTATTTTTGCCGACCTGACGTCGGCTAAGGTCGGCATGCTTGTGCCAACCTAAAATCCGTTGAATTTTGCTAACTGTAGAAAAGAGAAAGGGCATCATTTGAAAAATCTGCCACAGATATGGCAACTATATTCTATACAATAACAGATTGGAGATTTAAAGAGATAAAGAATAGAATCCTGAGTAAGAAAGTAACAAGAAGGATAAAGAGATGCAAACATAGCAGATGCTAATTTTGCAATGGATTTGATATATGGTTTCCAAGAAAAATCAGAAGTAGGAATTAATCCTAGAAAATACATGTTGGCGTAGCCCAGTGGTTAGAATGTTGGCTCTCAACCCAGAAGTCTGAGGTTCAGCGCCAGCTTTAGCCCAACAAGCAATATTGGTATGGAAAGATGCGTGAACGTCTAGTTAAATGCTCTCCCGCGGTGCTCTGTGATAAGACCGTAAATACTTCTGGGAGCACCTAAAATAACTACAAAAAGTAAAGTTAATATGAATTTTAAAAAGTATAGAGTCCTAGATAGATTCTTGGGGAACCCCTTAAGTTACAGAATGAAGAGAATAAGAATACAGAATAAGAAAAGCGAAGACCATCAAAGACAATTTACATAGTTTTTTTCGTATAGATAAATTCAATAGTTTTTAAGATTTTACCTGTTACAGCATACAAAAAGAGCTTATGAAAAAAACCAGCATTGCCAACTTATGAGAGGCTTTAGAAATGTCAAGAACCATAGCCTTAACATCTCCACATATATCTAATGAAGGATAAAACCTTTCAGATATTACTATAGCTATTATAAATCAGCATTAGAACAGCTATTGCAAATCAGCATTAGAACATGAATATCGGAACCCAAATTAATGATCAGCAAATTATTTGATTCAAGATAAATGTTTGTTAATTAAGTAAAGTAAAAATCACTCTCAGTCAGATCACTCTCCAGATTATTTAAAAACGAGAATAACAGATCTTTCCATCAGAAAATAAAACTCTGATAACAGATGCATCTTTCCATAAGAAAACAAAACTGTGATAAGCACTTGTTAAATAGTTTTGAAATTATAGTTCAGAAAACACTTTTGCACTACTATAATCAGTATTTTGTTCGTACCGCAAGCTTTAGAAGAGTCTAAGCAGGACAGAAGTTGGAGCAGATTTGCCTTTATAATAGATTACTTTTATAGATTCTCCAGAAGTTACAAGAGCCTAATTTTTGTTATAAAATACAAAATTTTGTGATCTGAAAATAGCAGACTTTAGTGTAGGACAAAACTATTTTACTATGGTTTCTAGCAATATTAAACAGGCGTCTGTATTTTGGAGAATGGTTTTGGTAATAGATATTGAAGTAATGGTTACGATTGAAAAATTGCAGCAACACAATGCAGGATGGCCACTGTTCATGGAAATCATGCAAATGTTATGAAATTTTATTTGAAAAAGTCATGGAGTTTCTAAATTTTCATTGAAAGTCATGAAAAAGCCATGAAACTTTTTAAAATGATCTTTATTTTTTTTACTTGTGATTTTTTTAGGGTGCGAAGAAATGTACTAGTATGTCTAGTCTAAGTTCTTTTTAAAAAAGATATTTTTGCAGCGTAAGTAATAAGAGAAGTAAAAGAAAAAAGTTTTTTTTTAGACACAATTTCAGAACTTTCTATCAATTAGTTTTTGGTTTGCATGTTTTATAATAACCAAGTTGTAAATGCTTAACGCATGGCAAGTACTGAATATTTTACTCTAATGATTTATCATATTTATGATGACATCGATGACAGGTCACATCTGTCATCGATGTCATCGGATTAACGTCGTTAGTGCTACGTTTTTTTATCCCCAGCCAGAGTTCTGTCAGAATACGCTAGCCGTACAGCCGCTCCTAACTCAGAAATCTCCACTGCTAACTAGACGTCCTAGACCAATAACTAAAGCAAAATTAAAACCTGCATCGATTTTATTTTTGCTTCAGTTATTGGTTTAGGACGTCAGGGTTAAGGTTAATTTTTTCGACACTTCTACAGTTTCACCTAGCCATCTATGTTACTGGGCAAACACCCTAAACAACCTAACCTAAAAAACGCCAAGAGCTCTTTGCTAGACTAACAGCTCTTCGTAAAATTAGCCGGCTACACGTCATTTTTTTTGCAGAAACTTGGTTTACAGATTTATCAGACGTTCCTACCACATTGCAAAGACAGAGACAATAGGGGCGGTGGAGTTCCAGTTTACACAAGAGACAATATCATAGTCAGCAAAGTTAGTTCTACTCACCTCAACTCAACATCAATTGAGCCATTGCCGGCTAAAAATAAAACTTGGTCAAGAATCATTTTTTATCGGCTGCTTATATCGTCCACACGACAAAAATGATCAAAGCTTACTCAGAATATCACATCAATCACTACCGCTCAACAAATACTGCCTAATAAAAACTGCTCTGCAATGCTACTGTATTTCAATTTTAGCCATACATCTTTTGAGCCTATCGAAGTTAATGGTGGCATTGCAACTGTTGCTCACATGAAAGGTGAGCTTCAAGGCGATATCAGGTTCCAAAAGTGCCTTGATGAACCTACCGCAGTAGTCGACAAGTCGAGCCAACTGGCACACTCGACCTTATTTCACCTCTGCAAAAGGCTTAAAAACCATCTGCCAATAGTCTTGTTGATCTTAAAGGTGTATGTTAAAAATAATGTTATGTAGTTAAAACAAGGTTTGAAATGACACTGCTAAAAACTTGTTACATTTAATATTGACATCTTAAACTCAAAATGGTATTTCTACTGATTTCATTTTTATTATTTTTCTACGGATTTTAAGAAAAGTCTGTCATTAGAAAAAATTGGTTTAGAGTTATTTTCTTTGTATTTTACATCTGATTTTAAACCATTTTGAAAACCATTGTTTTTAAACAATATGTTACTTTATAACATAAATTATTTTTAAATATCAAAATTAAAATATCAAAACTTGTAAAATTAAGTTTTAAAAGTGATCTGATTTTTTTCTGCAAGTTCAAAATAGTCTCTGTTCTTCTCAAAAGTCAAATGTAAGTTATTTTTTAAAATTAGAAACTTATACATTTTGTTTTTACAAGATGGTATTTTAAAGTGAAGTAGTTTTATCTTTACCTTACTATTTTTTAACCTTTTATGGTTTATGACATAAATAGTTTATTAACAGTTTTACTTATGGCTAGAGTTTTATGAAGCACTCCGACGTGATGACAGGAGGATAACAAGAATAATGGTCAGCCAGGAAACTTGTAGTGGGTGAACTGTATGAGTTCAAAAGCATCTTACAAATTTCGCATTGCATTGTAATGGGCCTCAATGATATCGTGTTTAAGAACCATGTTTTTTTAATTTCATTACAAATTTGTGCTTTTTTAAAATACCACCAGTTAACAAAGTTAATAGTAATACAAATGTGCACGATCGGTATAGATATAAAACCTTCTATTATTTGTAATGACGTTGTTATATAGTTAATGATTTTTAAAGTTCTACTTGCGCCGATTGTTTGAAAATGCACTTACTCAAAAAATGTTAAACTATAATAGAGTGACACTTGTATAAATAAAAAATAAAAGAGTTTCATTAAGTAAACAATACCTTGGGAATATTTTATAACACTCTGCGTATTAAAATTTGTTCATGAGGGTCAAAATGGAATGGGCTCAGGCCCGGTCGAAGGCAGGTACAACAGGTGATTTTCACCCAGGCAACAAAGGCGCCAAATTTTTATTAATTTTTTTTTTATTTTCTGATGATATGAAAATATATAAATTTATACAAATAATTGGATAAAAATTTGTATACTTATTTATATAAGAATTAGTCTATAATATTTTATGTTAAACACCAAAACTCAAAATTAAATACCATTGCTGTAATTTCCTCCCAAGAAAACACAACAAGAAATTTTATTCATCTATCTCATCATTAAACTAACTTCTATTTTACCTCTATTTCACCTCCTTCTTACAAAATCAATTGATAATTAAATTATACTACAAACCTCAAATATTCGTTTAAAACCGTGTAAACATATTAAATATATTTACTAATTAAACATTATGCTAATCACAAACTGCATAGTTGACACTAACTGCTTTTAGAGTTTACCACAACATAGTTACAAGTTAACCGGGCTAAAGAGAAAGATAAAGCCGTAACGGAAAAAGATAAATCGTAAAACAATGATCGTAGAACAAAGATCGTAGAACAAAGATCGTCGAACGAAGATCGTAGAACGAAGATCTTAGAACAAAGAACGTAGAACGAAGATTGTATAACAAAAATCGTACAACGAAAATTGTAGAACGAAGAACGTAACAACGGTTAAATTTGAAACAGCGGATGAAGTTATGAGAGCTGATGACTTGAATCAAAGAGGAGTGTAATTGTGTTGTGGTAAACTCTATAAATAGTTAGTGACAACTATGCGGTTTGTGATTAGCATAATTTTTAATTAGTAATTATATTTAATATGTTTTCACGGTTTTAAATGAATGTTTGAGGTTTGTAGTATAATATAAATTATCGATTGATTTTGTAAGAAGGAGGTTAAATAGAGGTGAAGTAGAAGTTAGTTTAATTATGAGATAGATAAATTAAATTTCTCGTTGTGTTTTCTTGCGAGGAAGTTACAAGCTAACCGGGCGTAAGAGAAAGATGTAAGTCGTAACGGAAAAAGATAAATCGTAAAACGAAGATCGTAGACAAAGATCGTAGAACGAAGATCGTAGAACAAAGATCGTAGAACGAAAATCGTAGAACGAAGATCGTAGAACAAAGATCGTAGAACGAAGAACGTAAAAACGGTTAAATTTGAAACGGCGGATGAAGTTATGAAGGCTGATGACTTAAATGACTGATGGTTTCTGTGATCCTTAAGGATCAAGGAGGAGTGTAATTGTGTTGTGGTAAACTCTATAAACAGTTAGTGACAACTATGCGGTTTGTGATTAGCATAATGTTTAATTAGTAATTATATTTAATATGTTTACACCGTTTTAAATGAATACTTGAGGTTTGTAGTATAATATAAATTATCGATTGATTTTGTAAGAAGGAGGTAAAATAGAAATTAGTTTAATGATGAGGTAGATGAATAAAATTTCTTGTTGTGTTTTCTTGAGAGTAAATTACAATTACTCTAAAAAACATTTTTTAAATTTTTGTTTAGTGTACAATTTTCAAAATTTTCTAAACTATTTACTTTTTCTAAATGTTTTGTGGCATTATTGCTATCTAAGACTATCCCATGATAAGCTCGAAGTAAAATATAATGCTCTTTGAAAAATGTTTATTTCACTTGCGTTTCATGTAGGATCCCATAAATCCCACATGGAAGATAAACCGATATTGCTGTTAGCAATATTCAAATGCAAGGTGATACGTAACATCATCTAGATTTAATCTACTCAAAATTTTTATAGTCTTCAGATATATCTTTAACAATAGCAAGTATAAAACACTTTATAACTCCACTGGCGATGTGTATCTCGTTTTTATTGGTCTGGTCAAAAACATTTACAATTACCTCAAGAAATCCTTGACCTCCATCAATGGATACACGTACCATACTGAAAAGAGGATCTAAATCTCTTTCCTTTAAAATTTTAAGAATAAATTCAGAAGTGTCATGAATAAATACTCTCTTTTTTACAGTTTCACCATTTTAAACAAAATCATCTTGTTCTATTTTATATTTAGACTCAATTTCTTGTTGCAATAATGTCATCATGCTAACTACATTGTTCTCAACAACAGTAGACGACTCTAGATTCTTACGTAGACTTGATATCATTTTTTTTGTTTGATTTTTTGGTAATTCCGGTATAGAAGTTAACTCCATAACTGTTTGGAATGATATCTGATCGACTTTCTAGAAGATTTATTATCTTTAGTTCCCACGGTTAAAGTTAACGGATTCCCACCTAAAAGTTAAAGTATAACAAAATTAAATATATTTTTTTACCATAACTACAGTTAAAACTAGGGGTGGGAGTTAAGGCTAGTTTTAGTCTAACTAAAATTAGTTAACTAACTTTTTAGTTAACTAAAATTACCCGACTAACTTTGTAGTTACCTAAAATTACCCGACTAACTTTCTAGTTAACTAAAATTACCCGACTAACTTTTTAGTTAACTAAAACTACCCGACTAACTTTCTAGTTAACTAAAATTACCCGACTAACTTTCTAGCTAACTAAAATTACCCGACTAACTTTTTAGCTAACTAAAATTAAGCGACTAACTTTTTAGTCTAACTAAAATTAGTCGACTAACTTTTTAGTTTACTCAAATTAGTAGACTAAATATTTAGTGTAACTAAATTTAGTCGGCTAAAGCAAGATTTAGTGCTTGAAAAAAGAAATAATCTTTCGCATAAAAATTTTACACACGAGGAAGCATTATTAAGGCGATGAGTATTATTTAATTGTAATTAAACACTTTACTAGTTGTGAATCCTAGAGCCCAGTCGAACTAAACTGTTATTCAAAAAAAAATGTTTTAGGCAAAATTCGATTATTTTAATTTTTTATCAGCTCTGAGACAACTGCCTATGAAGTTGTTGCAACTGTTTAGAAACACCTAATCAGCATGGAATATGCAATTAATGCCCGCTAGTCAATTATATCAAATTTGGTACGCTTATTGAACGTTTAACTTATATTTTTTATGTGCTGCTTCCTATAGGTAGTGTGCAATAACAATCGCAAATCAAAAATAATCTCTCCTGCCAAGGCCGTACCGACGTGAGTATGGGCACCTTCCCGGAGTTAGAACATGTCGGTTTTGTCGGTATTTTAGAAAATTTGAGACTCGGTCAGTTAAAACTGCAACTTGGCTTTTAAATTAAAAAAAAAGCCTTACTTTGGTGAGATTTTTATGGTAAAAAAGCTTATTTCATTTACACCCTCCTCCCCCTACGTCTTCGTTGTTCAGTACAGCCCTGTCCCCTGCGATATTATAGAAATGGATTCAATCTCTAACTTTCTCAACAAATCTATGACTCCCCCTCCCCACCTCTTCAAATATCAACCTCTCCTAACGGCTATTACAACCCGCAAACATTATAGTAAGGCAAGCAAAAGTATTGACATGAACCTAAAAGGAATCGTTAAATAAGTTATTATGAATTTAATTTTTAGCTTTCAGAGTATAGTTGTTCGTCGGTTAGCGATACTTGCAAAAATTAAAAGGAAAATTGGTATTTTCATTTTCGAATGCAATATCCGCAATATAAGTTGTTGAATAGTGTATAAAATGTATTAAATAATACTTAACTATTGAATAACGAAAACATTTTATTAAGTAACTGCGGTCGCTTTTAATTACTTGAAAAATGCAATACGTAGTTTTTAAGCACTTTAAAATACGTGTAAAACCGGGTCGAAACAATTATCAATTAAAATTCAATAACTTTTTTATTATATTTATTTTTATATATTTTCATCAGATAAATGTTTTAAAAAATACTAAAGAATATATAAATAAATATAAAAAAAACAACAAAACCAAACTATTAAAATAATAAAGGTAAAAAAGTTTGCTGTTTTAGGCAGCATTATAATAAATTTAATTATTAAATTTAATGAATTTAAACTAAATTAAAAAATTCCAAATTTTCGCACAAAAACATCAATATTTTAAAACATTCAGTTGTTGTTCTGTTTTGCTTTGCATACGTAAGTATAAGTTTGCATACGTTTCGTTTTGCATGCATAAATGCCTCAGAGAAAAGGTGTTCACTTAGTGCACTGGTAGCAGGCGTACATAAAATCATTGTTGAAATGCAATACATTATTGGAAATACATCTTAATTTTGATACCAAAAGTGTAAAAACATTTTGCTCATTTACTGACAGTTTTATTTAACCACTAATTTCTCTTTTTAAATCTAAACTTATTATTTTGTCACTATCGTTTCCGAAAATATCATCTTCATCGTCATATGATAACTTAGATTTTTTTAATTTGTTTGTCACCTTTTTAAATAGAATTACATCACAAACTTTTTTTGTTTAATGAAATTTCGACAAAAATTCTCTAACGCATTTAAAAAATTTTTTCCCTTGTTCTTTTCCAAGAATTGAAAACTTTTATAATTTGGATCCAAAAAAGTGGCACATAATAAAAAACAAATTGTTGTAATATACTTATATACTGTAGCTTACAGGACAAGCCCAAAGGTAACATCTAGAGAGCGTCAGTAAAATTTTAGCTGACTAGAAATAGGAAAAAAAAAATCTTTTTTTTTTTAAATTTACCAGCAGACTGTTCTGAATATCTACATTTGCCAACTTACTTATCTGAAAGAGTCAAATTGGTTTACTAAATGAGCTAAAACGTAATTGATGGGATGTCACACACGAACCTTAGTCGGTTAATTTTAGTTAACTAAAAAGTTAGTCTGGTAATTTTAGTTAACTAAAAAGTTAGTCAACTGATTTTAGTTAACTAAAAAGTTAGTCGACTAATTTAAGTTAGCTAAAACTAACTTAAATTAGTCGACTAACTTTTTAGTTAACTAAAATCAGTTGACTAACTTTTTAGTTACTAATTTACTTTTAGTTACTAATTTAATTTTAGTTACTAATTTAAGTTAGCTAAAACTAACTTAAATTAGTCGACTAACTTTTTAGTTAACTAAAATCAGTTGACTAACTTTTTAGTTAACTAAAATTACCAGACTAACTTTTTAGTTAACTAAAATTAACCGACTAAGGTTCGTGTCGACTAATTTAAGTTAACTAAAAAGTTAGTCCACTGATTTTAGTTAACTAAAAATTTAGTCGACTAATTTAAGTTAACTAAAAAGTTAGTCGACTAATTTAAGTTAACTAAAAAGTTAGTCAACTAATTTTAGTTCCGGTATTTTTAGTTTAGTTAGTTACAATTTTTAGTTTTGGTCACAACACTAGTTAAAACACAAATATTTCAAAATAATTAGCAATCAAAATAATTGTTAAATTTTATACCTCATCCATTTTTGTATGCTTTTAAGTTTTATAATATATAATGTATAATATAGACTATATGAACATTTAAATAATACAGCCTGACCAGAACTACAATTGTTATGTCCTCCTGAATAATAAAATTATATATAAAAATTTTTTAAACTTATTAAGCTTAAACGTAAGGTTTTTTTCATTAAAGTTATATAAATTATAATTAAGAAAAATATTTATTTTTAAAATTTACATAAATATAGTTAAAATTTGTATGTAAACATAAATATTTAACAACTTTTTATTTACTTATCAAATAATTTAATATTTATTTGTACACTTCTTTCAAGGAAGAAAAGCAGTAACTGCATATATTTTCCTTTGGAGATTCTACAGCTAGTGTTATACCATGAGGTGATTGAATAATACCACTAAGTTCAGTACTGCATCTAATTCTTGGCTTGTCAACCTAATTCAGAAACATATACTTTATAAGAAATTATTTTTTATTTATTTATGTAATAATAATTTAAATTTAATAAACTCTGTACTTGAGATACCTTACTCATTCAGTTTGACAGAAAAGTAATTGATCCCTTCTCATGCAAAAATATGTTTCTTATAAAATTTTTTATACAATTCTTGGCTTGTCAACCTAATTCAGAAACATATACTTTATAAGAAATTATTTTTTATTTATTTATGTAATAATAATTTAAACTTAATAAACTCTGTACTTGAGATACCTTACTCATTCAGTTTGACAGAAAAGTAATTGATCCCTTCTCATGCAAAAATATGTTTCTTATACAATTTGAACATATTACGTCCGGGCAATGAAATCTTTATTGTACTCAGGTCAAATATACTCTTTGATTTTATTTGCTGCGGATAGTTGTACTTTTGATAACGATTTAGAATATTCACCTTTTTTTTACAAACAAACTGCACAAACAGACTGCCTGAAAACCGCCATTTTTACTGCTCTGTGGGTTTTTCTCCAACTATTTTTCTTATCAGTTAAAAATTATTTTAAAAAAGGAAGCCGAAAATGGTGGATAACATCGTTTTATTTGCTAAATTTTAAGTCCTTTTTACTTTTTAAACTTAAATTACTAACTCTTCTGATCGAGTTGAAAAACACTTATACAAACTTAGGTTATTTACAAAAAAAAAAATCTGAGGTGCTGAGATTTTGAACCTGACGGTTTTTATGGCTCACTGTGATTGCCGCAATGAAATTTTCAAGCTAAAGTAAGTCTGTAAAATTTGATATAATTTTTAAAAAATTACATAACTTGAAATTTACATGTGAGATATTTACTTAGACTCTCGTTCACATAGATAAAATACGAATTATTATGCATTGTGGTTTCAATGCCTGATAACTTTGTAAAATTAAAAAATTATTTATTTACACATTTATTAACAAACTAACATAAATAACAAAAAAAAATTTAGTTATTTATAATTGTATGTCTTCATTAAACAAACTTGTCATCTGATTAATCTAAATAAAGTAATCAAATTAGAATTTATACATATAACAAAACAAAATATTTATACATATAACAAAAATTTATTCATACATATAACAAAACAAAATATATAATGAAAAGAAAATATATTCACAAAAAAAATATGACTAATTTTGCATTATCAGTTGGTAGATTAACCAACTACAAAAATACTAAAATGCGGCATCTTTTATTTCCTACCACTTTCCCTCTATTTACAGGATCTACTTTCTAAAAAACCCACATTTTATATAAAAGAAATAAAAAAGGGAGAATGGGAAGCTTTCGCCCTAAAATTAAGTCCACATCTGTTAAATGCTTTTTTAACATATCTGCAATATGTTAAAAAAGCATTTTAAGATGTATCTAAATAAGAAAAAAAAAATTAACACATGATAAAAAAAGTAAAAACATACAAAAACACACAACAAATCGTTTTACCTGTTGCTGATGTTTTTTCCAGAGCTGTTAAAAATAGTCAAAATCTGAAAGAAAAGGCTTATATTGCAAAGTTAAATACACAAAATAACAAAAACATAAAAGCTATCAGTGCAAACAAGTTTAGTAATTTTATTAAAAAATATAACCAATCTTACCTTCATTGCAACAAAGTAATTTCTTTTTAAACTATTAAATAATGATCAACATAGTAAAGTTTAAATAAAAATAGTTTGCTAAGTTAAAACTATATTTACACAGTAGATAAAGTAAACTTATGACTGTTGGTATAGCACCAAAGAAAAACTAAGGAAATAAAATAACTAAATTTAAAATATTTTTATTTAAACATAAAAAATAACTCTCCATTATGAGATTTAAAAATCAAAATTATAAAAACAAACAAGAACAACAAAAAAACTATTTTTATTAAAAATATGATCCTTTTAATATAAAAAAAGTTAACAGATAAGGACAAACTGATTAAGGACATACACAGTGGAAAAGTGACTTTTAAGGTTGTTTCACAAATATATTGTGAGTACTTATAAGTCTCCCTCTAAATCAGTGATTATTGTTTTTTATTATAAAAATTGTTAACTGCAATTTTAAGTTATAACAAAAACTAAACCGACAATAAAATATTATTCTGAAATGGAAGGTCATAAACACCGTCACAGCAGCTAATTATTTTATTAGTTTACATGATTATTAATTTAATTTTTTTTTAATTTGTTTATTCAAAATTAGAAATTTACAAAAAAAAATCTTTTTTTTAATTTTAATGAAGTAGTTCGATACCAGGCACTACTATGCTGACAGCTTAAAGACACGCGCTGTGCCTATTGTTTGTTATTTCTCCATCAATGTGATCTTTAAAGGAATTTAACAAGACTGCATATGCTGCTTTTGCAGGAAGCAAGTTTCATGCATTTACCACGCGTTTAGTGAAGAAATGCTTCCTCTCTTCGCAATTTTTGACTACTTGCTTTATTAATCTTCGGTTGTGTCCTCGTAGGCAGTAATTTACTATTGATGGAGCGTACACCTGTGGTACGGCAAATTCCATTTTTTCAATGCCTTGAACGATTTTAAATTGCTGAATCAAATCACCTCGATTTCTACTATCTTCAAGAGTTGTGAGTCCAAGGATTTAGAGCCTCTCCTCATATGATTTATATTTGATTTCTGTGACTGTTTTTGTTGCTCTTTGTTGAATGCATTCTAGCATAATTATATTTCGCTGTAGATGTGGAGACCAAGCTTGTATAGCAAATTCAAGATGTGGTCTGACATATATAGTGTACAAGACTTTCCACAAGGAAAGTCCTCTTCTTCTAAATTCTTTTTTAAGAGCGCCTAACACACATTTGGCACTTGCTGATGCCGCTTCTACTTGATATTTCACTCTCAAGTCATGAGAAACGATTATTCCCAGATCACTTTCATTATTGGTGCTTTCAAGGGTTTTTCTGTTTCCTAATTGATCGAGCATTGTATTGTCTTGAGTCGATTTGTTGATTAGGCGTCCAACATGCATGACTTTGCATTTTGCCACATTCAACTCCATGAGCCATATTTTGGACCAACGTACTACTTCGTCTATATCATTTTGTAATGTTACAGCCTTTGCCTTGCTCTTTATTAAGCCTATAATTTTGCTGTCGTCAGCGTACATTTTAATTTGATGTGCTATATTATCAGGTAAATCGTTTATATAGAGTATGAATAATAGAAGTCCAAGCACTGAACCCTGTGGACTTGTGACTTTCTTCTAATCTGATTTATGATTACCGATTGTTACTCTTTGTTGTCGGTTCGCCAGCCAGTTATCTATCCACTCGAGTAGAGTTCTACATAAACCGTATAATTTAAGCTTATGAAGTAGCCGCTTGTGTGATACTTTGTTAAACGCCTTTGCAAAGTCAGTATAGATAACGTCTATGGCATAACCTTCGGAAATTGCATTTGTTAATATGTCTCTTGTTTCTAATAAATTAGTGGCACAACCTCGTCCCGGAAGAAAATCATGCTGGTCTATAGTGATTAGGTTATTTACGATGCAATGCTTCATTATGATATCGTGAAAGAAACTCTCCATTACTTTGCAAGAGACAGATGTTAGAGATACCGGTCGATAGTTTTTTTTGTTTACTCCCTTTTTTTAAAATCGGTGTGATATTTGACTTTCACCATAATTCAGGTATATGACTTTCAGCAAAAGACTTTTGGAATATGAGAGTGAGAGGCACAGCGAAAGCAGAGGAACAGTTTTTTAACACCCGGGGGTGTACTCCATCGTGACCTTTGATTTCGATTCTATTAGGTATTCGAGCTTTTCTCTGACTTAAGTTTTGACGTAGTTTTGCTAACTTTAATTTTGACGGTGTTAAGTGTAGAAAGAGAATGTACATCTTTTTAACAATTTTTTATAAACATAACTTAACGTTAAAAAAAAATTTAACAAAATTGATATTTGTTTAAAAACAAAATTTAACAAAAAAAGCTTAATAAACGTATACATATTAAACTAAAATACTACTTCTTTTTTTTTGCGGTAGTTGAGTGTGTTGATGTAGTCTTTGTGTAGCTAAGTATTTTCCCATGCTTATTTTAATTCCAACCACTTTTAGCATAAGTAATCTTCCTTTAATGAGGGGAATTTTTTTCTCTTGTTCTGAGCCCACACCCTATGTGTACTATTGGCTGTGGGCCCTAATTAACATCTCAATAGGGTACAAACGATTCGTAAGATTAACCTAAAAATAAAAAAAGTAACAATTGAAATAGCTGAATGATAATTTAGCTTCATACTTAATAATAAAATCTAATCCTAATTTGGCTGAGATTGTTACAACTTAAATGGCTAAAATGAATATAAAAAAATTACTGGTAATCAAGTTAAAAATTTAATTCAATTTAGAACAATCAAACCAGTAGTAAAATATCTCAAAAATAGAATAACACAATCATATTAGGAAAAATTAATGCTTTTATAAATCAGTTTTAAAGATAAAGATAAATTTGAAACTAAAATCTAAAATAAGTTTTAAGCTGTGGCACTAAAATTAAAATAACTTCAAAATATTGTTATTAAATTTTAAACATTTTGTACAAAATAATTTGTTGAATTAGAAATTAAAAAAAAGACAAATGAAAATTTTAAAATATAACATTAATCCAGACCAGACTAAATACTAAGATTTATATAAAACACATTTGAATAATTAACATAAAATTATTTAAAACCAATTACAAATAAAAAACAACTTACTTATATTTAAAATAAAGTTGTCTTGAGCTTGTATAAAATTAATTGCCTTTCAAGAATCAATACAACAATCAATACAAAACAGACTGTTTCATTAAGGAAAACATTAAAAAATTAAAATTTAGTAGCTTTGAAAAAAAAAAAAAAAAAAAAAAATTATTTATTTAAGTATATATAATAATTATGTTTTTTACAACAGTGATAATAGAAGATTCAAGTTATTTCAAGAAATACAAAAACCTTCTCGAGTGCGCTTTGTCCTCGTTCCGATCAGTTAAAAGCTTTCGAGTTGACTCTTTGTTTTACTGTTATCCTAATATATTATATTATATATTTGTTTTATGATATATTATATTTAGTTGTATCGTATTATAGTACTTTATTGTATTGTATGTATTTTATTATAGTATTTTGTTTTTTCCTATCGTATTATAGTATCTTATTGTATTGTATGTATTTTATTATAGTATTTTGTTTTTTCCTTTTTTGTTGTGCCTGCTGTATACTATATATCTCAAGTAGAGTATTCCTATATAACACAGTGCTTAAATTTACACACTTATATCAATATTCATTCCTTTGATACCTGTAGTATCTACCATATCATCTTCAACATTAAACTATTATTTAATATTTCAATATTCAATGATCCATATAGTTTAATATCTATTTTGTTTATCTTTAGTTGCTAATAAACCTCACATATCCCATTTATCTTTAAAACTAACTTTATATATCTGCAAAACTAGCCTTAATCTCTATCCTTTAAAGTTTTGAGAAATCTTTTGCATTCTTCAAAAAACTAATAAATTATCTTCAGTATTTGTTTTAAAGTAAATATACTCAAAAAGTAAAAACACTTAAAATAACACTTAAATAATTGAATACTTAATACTTTAAATACTATTATTAATATTAAATGGGCATAAAGTTTCCTTGTGGTATCTGTTTAAAATCAGTCTCGAGTAATCGTAAAGCCACACAGTGTGATTTTTGCAACATATAGATCCATATTAAATGTAACGGAGAGACTATTAAATGCTACAATTATCTTGTGTCAGAAACAGGCAATCGGAATTGTTAGATATGTTTGAAAAACATTCTACGATTCTTAAATCTTTCTGATAATGAACTCATGCTTACTATAAATGGTGCAAATAATTTCTTACACATCTTACAATATGAAATACCTCTTAACTATAAAATTCTTTTTAAAAATCTCAACAAACTTAAAATAAATTGTAAATACTATGATACAACTCATACAAATCATGAAATTATTAAAGATTCTAAAACTTTAGTTCATGTTAATTTATCATCTTTAACATTCTTCATTGATGACCTTAGATGTCTGCTAGCCCTTATGAAAAATTAAACCAAATATTATTGCAATATCTGAGACCAGTTTAAAGCAAAATCAAATTCTTATATTTCTGATATTTCATTAAGTGGCAACTCCTATGACCATACTTAGTGTTATTCCAACAGAGGAGGGACACTTCTACATATAAAGTCAGACTTGAAGTACAAGTTGAGATCTGACCTTCAAATTTTAAAACTGAAATAACTTAAATCAACTTTCATTGGAATCTTATATCCGAATTAAAAAAATATCATAGTGGGATGTATTTACCGTCACCCTTGTATGTGCACAACATAGTTTAATACTCAGTCATACAAACTCTACATGACAAGTTATTTTTCGAAAATAAAAATATAATGATTTTAGGAGACTTTATTATTTATTATTTGAATTACGACTCTTGTAATGATGTATCCAGCTTTCTTGATTTCATGTGCTCTTTTTCTCTATTTCGATTTATTACCCAACCAACTCGAATTACATCATATTCCAAAACACTAATAGATAATATATTTTTAAACTTTTATGATCCTAATTTGTATAGCGCAACTTTACAGTATCTCTTGCTGACCATCTTCTGCAGTTCATAGCTTTTCCAAGAAAAAATGCTACAAAGCCAAACAGCCACAACACCATCAAGAGTTTAACTATAAATATCCCAATTATAACTGATAATGCTCTAATCACTAACTCACTTAACGACTATTTTTCCATAAATGCAGAAAATTTTTCTAAAACAATCATCTCTTCTAGACATAACTTTAACCACTACCTTAAAAAAAAAAGCACTGTACAAATCAGTCCTTTACACTTTTTCATTTATTTAAACGATCTGCACTCATGTGTAAAATTTTACTATTCTATCATTTTGCTGATGATACTAATCTTCTTATTGTTAGTAAATCTCTTAAAAAACTAAATAAAAATCTTAATCATGACCTTGCATGTTTGGTTCAGTGGCTACAATCAAACAAAATTTCCTTAAATACCAAGAAGTCTGAAATAGTTATCTTTAAATCTCAAGGCAACAAAAATACAAAGAAACTTAATTTCAGAATAAATGGTAAAAAATAAATACTGTAGACAAGATTAAATATTTAAGATTTATATTAGATTTAAATCTCTTGTTTCACCAACAAGTAAAAGCAATATTTTGCAAACAAATTCAAGCTAATGAAATGCTTTCCAAAATAGGACATTTTTTCAACTATGAAACAATAGTAAATATTTGGCATGCTATATTTAATTTCTACCTAAGGTATTGCTGCTAAATATGGGGCAAAGTTTTTCTTTTCAAATTAAAAATCTTAAACAACTTCAAAATAAATCTTTTTAAGTATTTTATTTCTAGCCAAACAATTTTAATCCAGACTTGGATTAAAATTCAAACCTAACATTATTGTATAACTTTTCAAATATTTTGAAGTTAGATAAACTCATGTACTTATTAAACTGTGTTTTTTTGTGGGATATCATTCATAGTACCATGCCTATTGCTTTCAACAAATATTCTAAATTTACAAGTGATATTCATAATTTCAATCTTAGATCGATATCTTGTTAAAATCGAGCTCTTCTTTCAAAGCTAGCAAATACGGTATTCAATCTATTAAATACCAATCAATTCACTCTTGTAACTCTCTGCCATTTTTAATAAAAACAAATCTTCTTAACATTATTAGAAATGCTTTCATTGCCAGTTTCAAAAAACTTACCCTTCATAAAAACACTCAATAATATTCAAACCTAACATTATCACTATCTTTAATTAATTCTTTTTTTCAAAACTGTAACAGCTTTTAGTTTTCCCTTATTTAAATCTATTCAGTTATCTTTTCTTCTACTCCTTACCCTTTTGTTCTATATATAGACATATTTGTATGAACCTGAGTGTGCATTTTGGGCATGTATGTGTGTATTTATGATGTGTTTAATTATTTATATGTGTTTATCTACATATACGTATATTTGCGATTGTGTAATAAGTGTATTGTGTATATGTCTATGTTTGTATATGTATGTATGTATGTGTGTATGTATGTAAAGATGCGTATGTATATATGTGTGTATGTATTTGTGTATGTATGTATATGTATATATGTATGTGTGTATGCATGTGTGTATGTGTATATGTATATGTATGTATGTATGTATGTATGTATGTATGTATGTATGTATGTATGTATGTATGTATGTATGTATGTATGTATGTATGTATGTATGTATGTATGTATGTATGTATGTATGCGTATGTGTGTATATGTTTTAGGTATGTGTATATATGTATGTGTGTATGCATGTGTGTGTATGTATGTGTGTGTATGTATGTGTGTGTATGTGTATATATATATATATGTGTGTGTGTATTTGTTTGTGTATGTGTGTGTGTATATATATATATATATATACATATACATTTATATATATATATATATATATATATATATATATATATATATATATATATATATATATATATATATATATTTATATTTGTGTGTATATGTATATATGTATATTTTTGTGTATGTATATATATATATATATATATATATATATATATATATATATATATTATATATATATATATATATATATATATATATATATATATATATATATATATATATATATATATATATATATATATATATATATATATATATATATATATATATATATGTATATTTATATATATATATATTTTCTCTATAATTGGCACTATTATTTTTAATATATATATTATCTCTATAATTGGCAATGATATTTTTATTATTGTTACTGTTGTAAATTTCTAGTGTTATTATTATAATAATGATTATAATCATTATTGTTATTATTATCATTATTATTATTATTATTGTTATTATTATTATTATTGCATAGTTTATATTATTGTTTTTATTATTGCATAGTTTTTAAGTTTTCAACTCTAATACATAAAAAAACAATGGCAATATAACAAAAATTACAGAAATCTATTTTAAAAACTTCCAAGCT
Organism: Hydra vulgaris; assembly: GCF_022113875.1. NCBI lineage: Eukaryota > Metazoa > Cnidaria > Hydrozoa > Anthoathecata > Hydridae > Hydra > Hydra vulgaris. Next base: position 1,016,013 of record NC_061161.1, read on the forward strand.
CAAATGGATTCATAAAATAAATCGCTATAAACTTCTTAAATTTATACTTTTTGATGTAATCTTTTAAATAATCGCCTTATATAAATCGCTAAAACTTCTTAAATTTATACTTTTTGATGTAATCTTTTAAATTTTTTGTTAGTTAGCAATTACAAATACTAACTCGAAACATGTGCCACTTCCGTAAATGAAATTCTGGTTAGTGACTTATAGTCCAGTTTGTTTCAGTACCTGTTTATTTTAGTACCAATCGCCCCCACAGATAAATACCCAAACGCAAAGAGTCAAAAAAGTATTTTAAAGTATGGTTTATTAATTTCTTGTTTTTTTGTATTACAATAGATTTGTAAGTATGGTACTTTAATAGTTTTAGTAAGTCTTTAATAGTTTTAATAAGTTTTTTTTAGTTAAAAATAAGTTTCATATATTTGTTTCATTGTTTTTTTGCAAATGTATAACATAGTGTAGTGCTTGACGTTTTAAAGTTTAAATTTTTTTTCAGATAAAATTAACTTTAGCTAGAAATAACTAACTATGCCATTCGCAACATTTCTTCATTTTTATTTTGATATTGGATTTACACCCATATATATTTCATTAAGCTAACTATGAAAGAGTAGTGGAAAAATTATAAAAAACTGAGACAACATCTGATCTGCAAACAACTGATACAGAACTCTACAGGCCGCGAAAGTAGTTTTCTTAGTCTGGTATATAAACGTCATTTAAATATTTTTATTGTCAATGATATTAAACTATAATGTTATTTTTACAAAATATTTTCATATGATTTTACTTTTTGAAATTCTATTGAGTCATCAAATGTAAATATGCCTAATAAATTTGCAAATTACAGATTCACTATAGGTTTACTAAAGTCTTCATTAAGTTTCCTATTTATTCTTTTTACATTTTGTATAGCAAAACAAAGCCAAAGGGTAATGCCATCTGACTCAGAATCAGATAATGATGATATTGCTGCTCCTCTAACTCAAAAGTCGTTTGTCCTAAGTAATCCCTTTCCACTAACATTTTCTTCTTTAATTTCTAAACAGTCGTTTGCTTCCCAATCAAATTCTCATAAGCTCAACATTTGTGGCGCCTCTGAATCACTAGGCAATATACAAACAATTAGCAAAAAGTCTTCTACTTTAGCCAACGATTCAAATGGTAGGCTTTTGTTTTTAAATCTTCTAATAAATATGTAATTAAGAATCTATATGCAAATTACTAAATTAAATTAAGTTAAAAAAACAAGTAATAAATTTGCATGCATGTTGCGTTATATAAAATAGTTAATTTTATTTACCTATTTTCGAAGTTACTAACAATAAAGATATTCAAAAACCTTACAAAAAAATCTTGTTGAAATACTTTTTTTTGTGTGGAGGAGGAGGGGGTCTTAGATTCATAGATTGCATAGGTTGCATTGAGTCTCCTAGTTCCACTGGTAAAGACAAGGTCTAACCAAGATTTGAATGAAAATAACATAAACATGAGTATCAAGAGTATTTATTTTTTAAAATATTTTTTTCTTTATTTTAGGTCAACTTAACAAAATTGAGAATCTTTTGGGAAGAGTACTATGGCAGCTAAAGATGTGAAAGAAACGCAGCGCTTACAAATGGCAATCATTAGAAGTTTAGAACAGCGGACACTTTATTTTTTATTAATTTAATAAATTCATCCTGTCATACTAAGGTACCAATGATTTTCAAATTATTGTGTAAAGTATTAAGTAAATTTTTAGGTAAAATTTGTAAGTGATATTGGGGGATTTTGTCTTGAGGAGGCAACAAAACGCATGATGATATTTATGATGTCCAATAACTTGGCTATAAAATTTAATGTTTTTGGTAGGCTAGATAAACGAGGATTCAGGACTACTAAACGTTTTGAGACGATGTACGGTAAGTGCAATTTTTTTCTTACGTAATATAATTAAACTTTATATTAATGAATTGATAAATAATGTTTAAATGAATTTTAATTTTTTTCATGAATTGGTATTGTTATAACTCATGTTACTGAAAACTGGTGAGAAATTTAGTGAATGAGCCACAACATTGGAAATTACTTGCCAAATCCAGGATATTTTTAAAATATTGAGAGAAAGATTTAATATCACTGTCAATTTTATTACAAATTAAAGTTGTGTCAAACAGCTTACAAACATTATATTTATTATTTAATTTATTTAATATATATTATTATTATTTAATATATAAAAAATTTGTAAAAAAGAAACAGCAGTTTAATACAAAATACTAGTAAAATAATTTTTAGATATTAAAAAATAAATTGAAATCAAATGATCTTTTTAAACACAGTTCCTTTATGTAAAAAGTTCAATATTTCTATGTATTTAGTCATAATAAACTATTTTTACAGATTCAATCAAAAAGATTGTGAAAATACGATAGGTAATTTATATTTTTAATGATTTTGTAAACATTGAAAAAACAATTGTATGTAACGTTCCCAGTAAGCAGACACTATTTGGCCCAATAGCGAACCAAGATTGGCTGGCAAGCTGTACCAGGCCTGACACACCAGCGCCATGCCAGCGCCGGGTTGCTCATTGGTTTTTCAAAGGGCCAGTATACGCAAGCCAGTGCTGGCGCAGCAACGTTTTGCTAGCGGCAAGCCAGCATTGATTTAGTTTAGGGCCAACGGTGGCAATCAGCGAACGTTGCACTAAACGCCCACTAAACAAAATTGTCCAATTAAACTACTTTTTTCATCAATTTTTACTAATTTTACTTATTATATATATATATATATATATATATATATATATATATATATATATATATATATATATATATATATATATATATATATATATGTATACATATATATATATGTATACATATATATATATATATATATATATATATATATATATATATAATATATATATATATATATATATATATATATATATATATATAAATATATATATATATATATATATATATATATATATATATATATATACATATATATATATATATATATATATATATATATATATATATATATATATATATATATATATATATATATATATATATATATATATATATATATTATATATATATATATATAATAATTAAAAACAAAAAACAATTATTGAATTCATATAATATATTTTTTGTTAATAATTTACAAGTTAATAAATTTACATTGAAAATATAAAAAAAAAAATGCATTAAATTTATCATTAACAACATAAATACTTGTAAAGCTTATAATAATGTCAAATATACAATTAATATAAAATATAACATATAAAACAGATCATGCAAGACTTTGAGAACATTATACTTTGTCAGATTCATCAAATATAAAGCGTTTAAATCGTGGTAATGATAATCCAGATAAAGGTTTCAATATCAATGATTAAGCAGTATAGCTACGATTTTTTGATAAACTGTTTTTTTAAATTGATTTTTTTTTGCTCTTTCTTTTCTGCCTCTATTTCTGTCTTGAGCTCCAGAAAAAAAAGCCACAACTGTCTTTTAAATTTCGCTGTACGTGGTATCTTTTGTCAGCAAATTTCTTCGTATTGCTTCTATAAACATAAGCGCAGTCATATATCAAGTGTTTTTATGAACAAAATTATAAGAGTTTAGCTAAATATAGCTGTTGTATGTATCTGTATATGTCTATATTTGTATCTTTTTGTTTCTATATATATATATATATATATATATATATATATATATATATATATATATATATATATATATATATATATATATATATATATATATATATATATATATATATATATATATATATATATATATATATATATATATATATACATATATATATATATATACATATATATATATATATATATATATATATATACATATACATAAGGCAGGATTAAAAAGTCTTTTTTTTCAAAAGGATTGATCTTTATAAACTAAATTGGAAATTCAAAAAAAAAAAAAACGTTAGGAAAGGGACAATAATACCTAACATGCTACCTATAAAGACTTATTTAATTTCAGGTAAAGATGTTGCGTGTGGAATAATAACTTTTTTGTTATAGCCATCAAAACTTGTGTCACGGAAGGAACCTATCGTTCCTTTCCTGACAAAGGTTTTTAATGCCTATAAATAATAAAAATTTAGAATTCAACTAACAATGTCTTTTCTCAAAATTAAATAAATATTTATAATTAGTTTGTTAGGTATTTTTACTCCCTTCTAAACCTTTTTAAATTTTTTTTAAACTTCCAATTAAGTTTATAAAGGCAATTCCTTTTAAAAAACACGACTTTTTTTTGTATCTCAAATCAAGCAGGTTTTGATTTGAAAATCGAACCAAGAATCAAACAGCAATTTAAGGTATATGAGTTAAAATATTTCTTTATATTATATATTTCAAAAGAAAAAAAAATAATAGTAAAAACGCTTTTTTGGAGCTTCATGTAGTAGTTAACCTTTTAAACGATTGGTAACAATTTTAAACAATTGGTAACAATTTTCAACAATTGTTAACAATTTTTAATAATTGTTAACAATTTTTAAGAATTGTTAACAATTTTTAACAATTGTTAACAAATTTTAACAATTAGTAACAATTTTTAGCAATCAGTTACAATTTTTAACAATTGGAAACAATTATTAACGATTGGTAGCAATTTTTAACAATTGGTAACAATTTTTAACAATTAATAAGAATAAAGAAAGTATTTTTTGAAAGTGCAAAAGTGCCCAGTTATTCAAAAATACTACAACAAAAAAATATTAAGTAAATTTTTTTTTTTTTTTTGAAACTCAAATCACTTTTCCGATTCAACTCGAAATTTTGAAGATTCACATGGCCCTAATGTGGATATGTATGTATGTATATCTGTGTGTATGTATGTGTGTATGTATGTATCTATATATGTATATATATATATATATATATATATATATATATATATATATATATATATATATATATATATATATATATATATATATATATATATATATATATATATATATATATATATATATACATATATATATATATATATATATATATATATATATATATATATATATATATATATATATATATATATATATATATATATATATATATATATATATATATACATACATACATATATATATATATATATATATATATATATATATATATATATATATATATATATATATATATATATATATATATATATATATATATATATGTATATATATATATAATATACATATGTATATATA